>JAWMAR010001100.1:88302-134441 GCA_036785375.1 Leucoraja ocellata
CCCTCTGACTGACGTCCCTCTTCGCCATTACCAGCAGCTGCCGACACCCGCAAGTCCCGCCCATTGTCCGATTGAGCGACGTCTCTCTCCACCAGTTGGGGATGTCCGATCAGTCTGAGGGCCGGATGTCCCGCCCACCGTCCCCTCTATGACGTCACCGTTGCATTTCACATCTGGAAGGATTTTGCAAGATTATTGCAATGAATTGCAATTAATGCATTTCACATCCCACGGGGTTGCAATTTTACTTTAATGAAATGCATTTGTTCCATTTAACATTTTTGTGGGGTTCTGCAAGATTAGTGCAATGCCATTTAATGCATTGAACTTCCAAGCGGGGGATGGGGTGGATGCAATATTACTTGAATGCAACGCATTTGCTTCAGTTAACATTGCAGGAGGGTGCAAAGTTATTCCAACGTGATGCATCAGTTACATTTAACATTTGAGCTGTTTCACCCGATCTGAACCCAATGGAACGTGCTTTTTATACGCTGAAGAGAAACGTGAAGGGGGCTAGCCCCCAAAACAAGCGTCAGCTTAAAGATGGCTGCAACACAGGCATGGCAGAGCATCACCAGAGAAGACACCCAGCAACTGGTGATGTCTATGAATCACAGACTTCAATAGATAATAGGTGCAGGAGTAGGCCATTCGCCTCTTATAGCCAGCACCGCCATTCAATGTGATCATGGCTGGTCATCCCCAATCAGTACCCTGTTCCTGCCTTCTCCGCATATCCCCTGACTCCGCAATTTTTAAGAGCTCAATATAGCTCTCTCTTGAAAGCATCCAGAGAACCTGCCTCCACCTCCCTCTGAGGCAAAGGATTCCACAGACTCACAACACTCTGTGAGAAAAAGTGTTTCCTCGTCTCCGTTCTAAATGGCCGACCCCTTTTTCTTAAACTGTGGCCCCTGGTTCTGGACACCACAAAATCGGGAACATGTTTCCTGCCTCTAGCGTTTCCAATAATAATAAGGGTTTCGGCCCGAAACGTCGCCTATTTCCTTCGCTCCATGGATGCTGCTGCACCCGCTGAGTTTCTCCAGCATTTTTGTGTACCTTCGATCTTCCAGCATCTGCAGTTCCTTCTTGAACCCTTAATAATCTTATAAGTTTCAATGAGATCACCTCATCCATCTAAACTCCAGAGTCTACAAGCCCAGCCGTCGTTCTGTCAGCATATGACAGTCCCGTTTTCCGGTAGGCGGCACGACTCTGGTCAGCAGCGGCCTCTGCAGCCTGTCCGCGTTTTTATTATTTTTTGTCTATGTTTATATGTAATTTTTGTTATTTTTTATTGGGGGGTGTGTGTGTGGGGGGGTGGGAGGGAGGGGGAAACTTTTTAATCTCTCCCTGCACTGGAGACCCGACCTTTTCTTGTCGGGTTCAGTTGTCGTTGGGGCTGCAACGAGGAGTGGCCTCCAACAGAAGAAGCCGGGGACTCTGGTGCCGACTCACCTCACCGTCGCGGAGCTGGCCGAGCCCAGAGCGGGTGAGCAGTGGTGGAGCGCCGCTGCTGCTGCTGATGCGGAGGCTGCTACTGCGGGTCTGCGGACGGCAGCACCGGGAGCCCGCGGGTCCCTGGAGGGAGACCGCTTGTCAGGGCTCCTGCAACGGCGACTTCTCCCGCCCGAGTTGCGGGGTTGAAGGGCTCCTGGAGCGGGGCCTACATCACTGCCCTGCGCGGCTTGGAATGGCCGCGGGACTCTGCGAGCGCATGCCGGGGGCTCTAACACCAAGACCCGGTGTGCGACCTCGCACCACCCGGCGTGGCTTTAATGGCCGCGGGACAATCGCCATCGCCAGCCGGGGGCTTTGACTTTGACTCTGACATCGGGGGGGGGGGGGGGGGAGTGCAGTGGAGAGATAAGTTTTTTTTTGGCCTTCCATCACAGCAATGTGATGGATGTTTATGTAAAATGTAAATTATGTTGTGTCTGGGGTCTATTTGTGTGTATTGTATGGCTGCAGAAACGGCATTTCGTTTGGACCTCCAGGGGTCCAAATGACAATTAAATTGACTACTGACTATTGATCTGGGAATTAACCTTGTAACCCCATGCTGCACTCCCTCAATAGCAAGAATGTACTTCCTCAAATTAGGGGAACAAAACTGCACACAATACTCCAGGTGTGGTCTCACAAGGGCGCCGTACAGCCGCAGAATGACCTCTTTGCTTCTATATTTGATTCCTCTTGTTATAAAGGCCAACATGCCATTCACTTTCTTCACTGCCTGCTGTACCTACATGCTTACTTTCATAGACAGATGTACAAGGACCCCCCAGATCCCGTAGTACTTCCCCTTTTCCCAAATTGACGCCATTTAGATAGTAATCTACCTTCCTGTTTCCGCAATCAAACTGGTTAACATCACATTTATCCGCATTAAACTGCATCTCCCATGCATTCGCCCACTCATGCAACCTGTCTAAGTCACTCTGCATTCCCATAGCATCCTCCTCACAGTTCACACTGCCACCCAGCTTTGTGTCATCTGCAAATTTGCTAATGTTACTTTGAAACCCTTCATCCAAATCGTTGATATATATTGTAAATAGCTGTGGTCCCAGCACCGAGACTTGCGGTACCCGCTTGTCACTGCCTGCCATTCTGAAAGGGACCCGTTAATCCCCACTCCTTGTTTCCTGTCTGCCAACCACTGCTCTATCCATGTCAGCACTCTACCCCCAATACCATGTGCCCTAATTTTGCCCACTAATCTCCTATGTGGGATTTTATCAAATGCTTTCTGAAAGTCCAGGCACACTACATGCACTGGCTCTCCCTTGTCCATTTTCCTGTTACATCTTGAAAAAATTCCAGAAGATTAGTCAAGCATGATTTCCCCTTCGTAAATCCATGCTGACTCAGACCGATCCTGTTACTGCTATCCAAATGTGCGGCTATCTCATCGTTTATAATTGAAGAGACGCTGGTGAGAGCCTCATCTATAGTAGGGGAGGGGAACCCCTGTTACCTGAAGAATGACATCTCCAATGCCCTGGCGTGGAACTCCTCATCCTGGGAACACATGTGACATAGACGGAGGAATTGTGAGTAGGGTATGGAGTCCTTACAGGATGCAGGGTGGGAACAAGTGTAGTCATGATAGCCTTGTAAATGAAAGTAGTCATGTCTAGTATTTTGTTGCATATCCTTTGCAGGCAATGACTGCTTGAATCTGTGATTCATGGACATCACAAGTTGCTGGGTGTCTTCTCTGGTGATGCTCTGCCAGGCCTGCATTGCAGCCATCTTTAAGCTAATGCTTGTTTTGGGGACTAGTCCCCTTCACTTTTCTCTTCAGCATATAAAAGGTGGGCTCACCAGATGGGTGAAACAGCTCAGATGTTAAATGCAACTTATGCATCGCATTGGAATAACTTTGCACCCTCCTGCAATGTTAAATGAAGCAAATGCGTTGCATTAAAGTGATATTGCAACCCCCCACTTGGAAGTTCAAAGCATTAAATTCATTCCACTAATTTTGCAAAACCCCTCAGATGTTAAATGCAACGAATACATCGGATTCGAATAACTTTGCACCCTCCTGCAATGTTAAATGTAGCAAATGCGTTGCATTGAAGTGATATTGCAACCCCCCGGGATGTGAAATGCAGTACATTCATTGCAATAATCTTGCAAAACACCTCAGATGTGAAATGCAACGGTGATGTCAGAGAGGGACGGGACATGAGTGAGAGAGAGGGAGAGGGAGAGAGAGAGGGAGGAGTGTGGGAGGGATGGAAGGAGGGAGAAATGAATAAATAAGAAAACAATGAAGAATTGAGTGAAAATTGAGGATTTGAGTGAAAGAGAGGGGAAGGTGTAAGGTGGGAAGGAGAGATGAAGGGAGAGAAGGAGAGATAGAGATGGAGGAGAGAGAGAGAGGAACAATAGAGGAGACGAGAGGGAGAGAGAGAGAGTGAGGGAGAGAGGAAAGGAGAGAGGAAGAGGGAAAGGTATAGGGGGGAGAGAGGGGGGGAATATATAGTGGGCAAGGGAGGAGAGGAGAGGGATGCGAGAGAGATGGAGGGGAGGAGAGGAGAGACACCGAGAGAAAGAGGGGAGGGAGATTGAGGGAGTGGAAAAGAGAGAGATGGAGGGAGAGTGATGGAGGGAGAGAAATGGAGGAGTGTTGGCTGCGAGAGGGAGGAGGGGAGGTGGGGGGAGGGAGGGAATGAGAGAGAGAGGGAGAAATAAATAATTAAGTGAAAATTATGAATGGAGCGAAGGTGGGCGGGAGGGAAGGAGAGATGGAGGGAGAGAGGGAGAGGGGAAAGCTAGAAAAGAGGAAGGAGAGAGAGACAGAGAGAAAGGAGAGGGAGAGGGAAAGATAGAGGAGAGGGGGGGGAGAGGCGAGGAGAGAAGATGAGTGGAGAGGGCAGAGAGAGGGACAGAGAGACAGAGAGGAGAGATGGAAAGATAGAGTAGAGGAGAGGGAGAGAGAGGGAGACAGAGAGAGAGGAGAGGGAGAGGGAAAGATAGCGGAGAGGAGAGGGGAGAGAGGGATGAATTTTAAAGGAATTGCAGTTTTCACTTTCGGAGCAGAAACGTTGCCTATTTCCTTCGCTCCATAGATGCTGCTGCACCCGCTGAGTTTCTCCAGCATTTGTGTCTACCACCATTCAATCGTTAGTTAACTTCAGAGTGGAGGTGTTCGTGCATGAGGGCGTGTGTGTGTGCGGGCACACAATACTCCAGGTGTGGTCTCACCACGGCCCTGTACAACTGCACAAGGACCTATTTGTTCCTAGACTCAACTCCTCTTGTTATGAGGCCAACAGGCCAAAACTGTACACAATTCTCCGTTTTCTTTAGTGTCCTTTACAAATAAAATGAAAACATCTTTTACACTTTGTAGACAACTGAATGTTTGAAATATGTTCTTCAGCCAGTTTAGTTTAGAGATATAGGGCTGAAACAGGCCCTTCGGCCCATCGAGTCCATGCCGACCAACGATCCCCGCACACTAACACTATCCTACACACACACTAGGGGACAATTTACAATCTTTACCAGAAGCCAATTAACCAACAAACCCGCACATCTTTGGAGTGTGGAAGGAAACCGGAATGCCCGGAGAAAACCTACGCAGGTCACGGGGAGAGAACGTGCAAACTCCGCACAGACAGCTCCCGTGATCGGGATTGAACCCGGGTCTCTGGCACCATGAAGCGGCAACTCTACCGCTGGGCCACCGTGCCGCTGTGAAACATTTGCTCTCCGCAGAGACCTCAGGAAATACAGCCGCTGCTGTGACTCCTTCACGTGAGTGACGGTGTTCATTTGCCATTTGAGGTCCTGGGAGATGCATATTCCCAGGAACTTAGTGACTCTCTCCACCAAGTCTCCTTTGATTTAGAGAGGAGCAGGTTCCTCTCTCCTCCTCCTCCTGAAGTCAACAACCAGTTCTTTAGTTTTAGTTGGGTGCAGCAAACAGTCAGTTTTTGGACTTCATCTCTGTAAGCAGACTCGTTGTTGTTATTTATCAGCCCCACCACAGTCGTGTCATCGTGTCAGAGGGAGGGAGAGGGGAACACTTCTCTATTCCCTCACCCCCTCATCTCTCTCCCTCGCTCTTTCTCTCTCTCTCTCTGTCTCACACTCTCCCTCTCTCATGCTTCTTCTCCCTTTCTCTCCCCTCTCTCTCTTTCTCTCTCTCCCTCATCCCTTTCCCTCATCTCTCTCCCTCACTCTCTCTCTTTCTCTCCCTCACTCTCTCGCTCTTTCTCTCTCTCTCTCCCTCTCTCTCTCTCTCAATTTCTCCAAAACGTCCTAAAAACGTTCTCAAAAGTTTCTGAAAACTTTTTTCAAAACTCTCCTAAACTGTCTCTCACACTCACTCCCTCCTCCCTCCATCCTCTCTCCCTCCCACTCATTCCCTCCTCTCTCACACTCACTCCCTCCTCTCTCTCCCTCCTTTTTCCTTTCCATCCCACCGTCAATGCACCAAATAACAACATAAACCACCCGGAACCAACATTCAACGTTTCTCCCTCCACCCGGACACATTAGACCCGCCGTCCCGCTTTGCCAGAGCCGGTGCGCCGCCCTAATGCGTCCCCCCTCCCGCCGGAAGCGCCTTTGTTGACGAGAGGTTCGTCACTCAACGGTGCGGGAATGCAGTTGTGAAGATCAGGTGAGGATAAAAGCGCAGTCATGCAGCGGGAGAGGCAGCAATGCAGTCAGTGATGCATGCATTCCCTTTAATGCAGCAGGGGGAGCATGCACAGGCGCTGGCAGGCTGACCCCCCCCCCCCCTCTCCCTCTCCCCCCCCCTCTCTCTCCCCTCTCTCTGCCCCCTCTCTGTCTCTCTCTCCCTCTCTCCCTCTCTCTCCTTCCATCCCTGGTGAGACCACACCTGGAGTATTGTGTGCAGTTTTCGTCTCCCAATTTATAACCATATAACAATTACAGTACGGAAACAGGCCATCTCGGCCCTACAAGTCCGTGCCAAACAATTATTTCCCCCTAGTCCCATCTACCTGCACTCAGACCATAACCCTCCATTCCTTTCCCATCCATATACCTATCCAATTTATTTTTAAATGATAAAATCGAACCTGCCTCCACCACTTCCACTGGAAGCTCATTCCACACAGCTACAACTCTCCGAGTAAAGAAGTTCCCCCTCATGTTACCCCTAAACTTCTGTCCCTTAATTCTCAAGTCATGTCCTCTTGTTTGAATCTTCCCTACTCTCAAAGGGAAAAGCTTGTCCACATCAACTCTGTCTATCCCTCTCATCATTTTAAAGACCTCTATCAAGTCCCCCCTTAACCTTCTGCGCTCCAGAGAATAAAGACCTAACTTATTTAACCTTTCTCTGTAACTTAGTTGCTGAAACCCAGGCAACATTCTAGTAAATCTCCTCTGTACTCTCTCCATTTTGTTGACATCATTCCTATAATCGGGCGACCAAAATTGTACACCATACTCCAGATTTGGTCTCACCAATGCCTTGTACAATTTTAACTTAACATCCCAACTTCTATACTCAATGCTCTGATTTCTAAAGGCTAGCACACCAAAAGCATTATTTACCACCCTATCTACATGAGATTCCACCTTCAGGGAACTATGCAGTTATTTCTAGATCCCTCTGTTCAACTGTATTCTTCAATTCCCTACCATTTACCATGTACGTCCTATTATGATTTGTCCTGCCAAGGTGTAGCACCTCACACTTATCAGCATTAACCTCCATCTGCCATCTTTCAGTCCATTCTTCCAAATGGCCTAAATCTCTCTGTAGACTTTGGAAATCTACTTATTTATCCACAACATCATCTGCATACTTACTAATCCAATTTACCACACCATCATCCAGATCATTGATGTACTTGACAAACAACAGTGGACCCAACACCGATCCCTGAGGGACCCCACTAGTCACCGCCCCCCAACCTGACAAACAGCCATCCACCATTACTCTCTGGCATCTCCCATTCAGCCACTGTTGAATCCATCTTGCTATTCCTGCATTTATACCCAACAATTGAACCTTCTTAACCAACCATGAGGAACCTTGTCAAATGCCTTACTAATTTCCATACAGACAACATCCACTGCTTTACCCTCATCAATTTCCCTAGTAACCTCTTCAAAAAATCAAGATTAGTCTAACATGACCTTCCAGGCACAAATCCATGTTGACTGCCCCTAATCAGACCCTATTTATCCAGATGCTTCTATATAGTATCTCAAAGTATCTTTTCCATTAATTTGCCCACCACTGAAATCAAACTAACAGGTCTATAATTGCTAGGTTTACTCTTAGAACCCTTTTTAAACAATGGAACAACATGCGCAGTGCACCAATCCTCGGGCACTATTCCCGTTTCTAATGACATTTGAAGTATTTCTGTCATAGCCCTTGCTATTTCTAAGCTAACTTCCCTCAATGTCCTAGGGAATATCCTGTCAGGACATGGAGACTTATCCACTTTTATATTTTTCAAAGGTGTCAGTACTTCTTTTTCTTTGAATCTCATAGTATCCATAGCTACTCTACTTGCTTCTAGCCTTTCTCCAATCAAAAATATAAACCCTAGCTCCAGTTCTGACCCTCTCCATAATTATATTGAAACTAATGGTATTGTGACCAGAGGACCCGAAGTGCTCCCCAACGCATACCTCCGCCACCTAACCTGTCTCATTTCCTAACAGGAGGTCCAGCACTGCCACTTCTCTAGCAGATACCTCTATGTATTGTTGCAAAAAAAACTATTGTGCACACATTTTACAAACTCCAAACCATCCAGCCCATTTACCGAATGTGTTTCCCAGTCTATGTGTGGAAAATTCATATCTCCCACAATCACTACCTTGTGCTTACTACTAATATCTGCTATCTCCTTACATATTTGCTCTTCCAATTCTCGTTCCCCATTTGGCGGTCTATAATACACCCCTAATAGTGTTGCTACACCTTTCCCACTTCTCAGTTCCACCCAAATAGCCTCCCTAGATGAGCCCTCCAATCTATCCTGCCAAAGCACTGCTGTAATATCTTCCCTGACAAGCAATGCAACACCTCCACCTCTTGCCCGTCCAATTCTATCACACCTGAAACAACGAAATCCTGGAATATTTAGTTTCCAATCACAGCCCTCCTGCAACCATGTTTCACTGATCGCCACAACATCATACTTCCAGGTATCAATCCAGACTCTAAGCTCATCCACCTTTCTTACAATGCTCCTAGCATTAAAATATGCACATTTAATAAACCCACCGCCTCTTATTCTCTGTTTATTTTCTTTTTCTTCTCCCCTAGATTTTGGGTCCGAGTGCTTCCCTTCTCTGCCTCCTGCCTCACACTCTGTCTACTAGCTTTCTCTATTTGAGTCCCTCCCCCAACCATTCTAGTTTAAAGTCTCCCCAGTAGCCTTTGTAAATCTCCCCGCCAGGATATTGGTCTCCCTCGAGTTCAAGTGCAACCCGTCCTTTCTGTACAGGTCACACCTTCCCCAAAAGAAGTCCCAATGATCCAGAAACTTGAATCCCTGCCCTCTGCACCAGTCCTTCAGCCACGCATTTATCCTCCACCTCGCTCCATTCCTACTCTCACTGTCGCGTGGCACAGGCAGTAATCCTGAGATTGTTACTTTTTTGATCCTTTTCCTTAACTCTCCTCCCAACTCCCTAAATCCTCCCTTCAGGACTTCTCTTTTTTTACCTATGTCATTGGTACCTATATGTACCACGACCTCAGGCTCCTCTCCCTCTGATTTCAGGATATCTTGGACGCGTTGAGACACATCCGAGACCCTGGCACCAGGGAGACAGACCGCCATCCGGGTCTCCCGACTGCGTCCACAGAATCGCATATCCGACCCCCTAACTATAGAGTCCCCAATCATTATTGCCCTCTTTTTCCCCCTTCTTCCCCCTACCATTCCCCTACGGCAGGCTGTCCCCCCAACCATACTCAAACAGGAGTACATGTACTTATTTTCAAGGTGTACAGACACTGGGGTACTCACTCGTCTTTGCCTCTGCCCCTTGCCCTTCCTAAGCGTTACCCACATGTCTGTCTCCCATGGTTTTGGAGTGACCACCTCCCTATAACTCCTCTCTATGACCTCCACACTCTCCCTGACCAGACAGAGGTCATCAAGCTGCTGCTCCAGGTTCCTAATTTGAGGAGGGACATTCTTGCTATTGAGGGAGCCCAGTGTAGGTCCACCAGGTTAATTCCTGGGATGGCGGGACTGTCATATGCTGAGAGAATGGAGCGGCTGGGCTTGTACACTCTGTGGAGTTTAGAAGGATGAGAGGCGAACTTATTTAAATATATAAGATTGTTAAGGGTTTGGACACGCTAGAGGCAGGAGACATGTTCCCGATGTTGGGGGAGTCCGGAACCAGGGGCCACAGTTTAAGAATAAGGCGTCAGCCATTTGGAACGGAGGTGAGGAGAAACGTTTCCACCCAGAGATATGTGAATCTGTGGCCATTTAGGACTGAGATGAGGAGAAACTTTTCCACCCAGAGAGTTGTGAATCTGTGGCCATTTAGGACTGAGATGAGGAGGAACGTTTCCACCCAGAGAGTTGTGAATCTGTGGCCATTTAGGACTGAGATGAGGAGAAACATTTCCACCCAGAGAGTTGTGAGTGTGGGATTTTTTACCTCAGATGGCAGTGGTGGCCGGTTCTCTGGATGTTTTCTTTCAAGAGAGAGCTAGATAGGGCTCTTAAAGATAGCGGAGTCAGGGGATATGGGGAGAAGGCAGGAACGTGGTACTGATTCGCCATGATCACATTGAATGGCGGTGCTGGCTCGAAGCGCCGAATGTCTTGTTTATTCCATTCCATTGCAGCTCTTACAAAGAACGAGTCCGTATAAATATCTGTCCTGGACAATGGCGTTTCTATTTGCAGATCATTTCTCTTTCCTGTCCTATGTGTTGAGCACGTTATGTATCTATCTGTAGTTAGGCCCACGGTTGGCAGGAATGGGTCTATGTTCACCCAAATCCTCAGTCCCAGAGAGGGACGGAGACACAGAGAGAGAGAGAGAGAGAGAGAGAGAGAGAGACTGAGAGAGAGACTGAGTGAGAGAGAGAGAGGGAGAAAGAGGGAGAGGGAGAGGGGGAGAGAGAGAGAGAGAGAGAGAGAGAGAGAGAGAGAGAGAGAGAGAGAGAAACAATGAGAGAGATAGAGATGGACAGACAGACAGAAAGAGAGAGAAAGAGACAGAGAGGGGGACAGATACACAGACAGGGAGAGAGATACAGCGCGGAAACAATCTCTTCAGCCCAACTTGCCCACACTGGCCAAAATCTACACTAGTCCCATCCCGACCAACATGCCCCATCTACACTAGTCCCACCCCGACCAACATGCCCCATCTACAACAGTCCCACCCAGACCAACATGCCCCATCTACAATAGTGCCACCCAGACCAACATGCCCCATCTACACTAGTCTCACCCCGACCAACATGCCCCATCTACACTAGTCCCACCCCGACCAACATGCCCCATCTACACTAGTCCCACACCAACCAACAGGCCCCATCTACACTAGTCCCACCCCGAACAACATGCCCCATCTACACTAGTCCCACACCAACCAACATGCCCCATCTACACTAGTCCCACCCCGACCAACATGCCCCATCTACACTAGTCCCACCCCGACCAACATGCCCCATCTTCACTAGTCCCTCCCCGCCCAACATGCCCCATCTACACTAGTCCCACCCCGACCAACATGCCTCATCTACACCAGTCCCACCCAGACGAACATGCCCCATCTACACTAGTCCCACCCCGACCAACATGACCCAACTACACTAGACCCACCCCGACCAACATGCCCCATCTACACTAGTCCGACCCCGACCACATGCCCCATCTACACGGCCCACCCCGACCAACATGCCCCATCTACACTAGTCCCACCCCGACCAATATGCCCCATCTACACTAGTCCCACGACGACCAACATGCCCCATCAACACCAGTCCAACCCCGACCAATATGCCCCAATATACACAAGCCCCACCCGACTAACATGCCCCATCTATGCTAGTCCCACCCAGACCAACATGCCCCATCTACACTAGTCCCACCCCGACCAACATGCCCCATCTACATTAGTCCCACCCCGACCAACATGCCCCATCTACACGAGTCCCACCCCGACCAACATGCCCCATCTACACTAGTCCCACACCGACCAACATGCCCCATCTACAATAGTCCCAACCAGACCAACATGTCCATCTACATTAGTCCCACCCCGACCAACATGCCTCATCTACACTAGTCCCACGCCGACCAACATGCCCCATCTACACTAGTCCCACCCCGACCAACATGCCCCATCTACACTAGTCTCACCCCGCCCAACGCCCCATCTACACTAATCCCACCCCGACCAACATGCCTCATCTACACTAGTCCCACACCGACCATCATGCCCCATCTACACTAGTCCCACCCGACCAACATACCCCATCTACACTAGTCCCACCCCGACCAACATGCCCCATCTACACTAGTCCCACCTCGACCAACGTGCCGCATCTACATCAGTCCCACCCCGACCAACATGCGCCAATATACACAAGCTCCACCACGACTAACATGCCCCATCTGCACTAGTCCCACCCAGACCAACATGCCCCATCTACACAAATCCCACCGCGACCAACATGCCCCATATACACTAGTCTCAGCCCGCCCAACAAGCCCCATCTACACTAGTCCCACCCCGACCAACATGCCCCATCTACACTAGTCCCACCACGACCAACATGCCCCATCTTCACTAGTCCCTCACCGCCCAACAAGACCCATCTACACTAATCCCACCCCGACCAACATGCCTCATCTACATTAGTCCCATGCCGACCAACATGCCCCATCTACACTAGTCCCACCCCAACCAACATGCCCCATCTACACTAGGCTAACCCTGACCAACATGCCGCATCAACACTAGTCCCACCCCGACCAACATGCCTCATCTACACTAGCCCCACACCGACCAACACGCCATCTACACTAGTCTCACCCCGACCAACATGCCCATCTGGACAAGACCCACCCCAACCAACATACCCCATCTACACTAGTCCCAGCCCGACCAACATGTCCCATCTACACTAGTACCATCCCGACCAACATGCCCCATCTACACTAGTCTCACCCCGACCAACATGCCCCATCTTCACGTCCCACGCCGACCAACTTGCCAAATCTCCACTAATCCCTCCAGGACCATCATGCCACATCTACACTAGTCCCACCCAGGCCAACATGCCCCATCTACACTAGTCCCAGCCCGACCAACATGTCCCATCTACACTAGTCCCATCCCGACCAACATGCCCCATCTACACTAGTCTCACCCCGACCAACATGCCCCATCTTCACGTCCCACCCCGACCAACTTGCCAAATCTCCACTAATCCCTCCAGGACCATCATGCCACATCTACACTAGTCCCACCTAGGCCAACATGCCCCATCTACACTAGTCCCACCCCAACCAACATGCCCCATCTACACTCGGCTAACCCTGACCAACATGCCCCATCAACACTAGTCTCACCCCGACCAACATGCCCATCTGGACAAGACCCACCCCAACCAACATACCCCATCTACACTAGTCCCAGCCCGACCAACATGCCCCATCTACACTAGTCCCATCCCGACCAACATGCCCCATCTACACTAGTCTCACCCCGACCAACATGCCCCATCTTCACGTCCCACCCCGACCAACTTGCCCCATCTCCACTAATCCCTCCAGGACCAACATGCCCCATCTACACTAGTCCCACCCCGACCAACATGCCCCAATATACACAAGCCCCACCCGACTAACATGCCCCATCTATGCTAGTCCCACCCCGACCAACATGACCCAACTACACTAGACCCACCCCGACCAACATGCGCCATCTACACTAATCCGACCCCGACCACATGCCCCATCTACACGGCCCACCCCGACCAACATGCCCCATCTACACTAGTCCCACCCCGACCAACATGCCCCATCTACAATAGTTCCACCCAGACCAACATGCCCCATCTACACTAGTCCCACCACGACCAACATGCCCCATCTTCACAAGTCCCTCACCGCCCAACAAGCCCCATCTACACTAATCCCACCCTGACCAACATGCCTCATCTACACTAATCCCACCCCGAGCAACATGCCTCATCTACACTAGTCCCACACCGACCAACATGCCCCATCTACACTAAAACCACCCGACCAACATACCCCATCTACACTAGTCCCACCCGACCAACATGCCCCATCTACACTAGTCCCACCCCGACCAACGTGCCGCATCTACATCAGTCCCACCCCGACCAACATGCGCCAATATACACAAGCCCCACCACGACTAACATGCCCCATCTGCACTAGTCCCAACCAGACCAACATGCCCCATCTACACTAGTCCCACCCCGACCAACATACCCCATCTACACTAGTCTCACCCAGCCCAACAAGCCCCATCTACACTAATCGCACCCCGACCAACATGCCTCATCTACACTAGTCCCACCCCGACCAACATGCCCCATCTACACTAGTCCCACCCCGATCAACATGCCCCATCTACACTAGTCCCACCGCGACCAACATGCCCCATCTTCACTAGTCCCTCACCGCCCAACATGCCCCATCTACACTAATCCCTCCGCGACCAACATGCCCCATATACACTAGTCTCACCCCGCCCAACAAGCCCCATCTACACTAGTCCCACCCCGACCAACATGCCCCATCTACACTAGTCCCACCGCGACCAACATGCCCCATCTTCACTAGTCCCTCACCGCCCAACAAGCCCCATCTACACTAATCCCACCCCGACCAACATGCCTCATCTACATTAGTCCCATGCCGACCAACATGCCGCATCTACACTAGTCCCACCCCAACCAACATGCCCCATCTACACTAGGCTAACCCTGACCAACATGCCCCATCAACACTAATCCCACCCCGACCATCATGCCTCATCTAAACTAGCCCCACACCGACCAACACGCCATCTACACTAGTCTCACCCCGACCAACATGCCCATCTGGACAAGACCAACCCCAACCAACATACCCCATCAACACTAGTCCCAGCCCGACCAACATGCCCCATCTACACTAGTCCCAGCCCGACCAACAGGTCCCATCTACACTAGTCCCATCCCGACCAACATGCCCCATCTACACTAGTCTCACCCCGACTAACATGCCCCATCTTCACGTCCCACCCCGACCAACTTAGCCCATCTCCACTAATACCTCCAGGACCATCATGCCACATCTACACTAGTCCCACCCAGGCCAACATGCCCCATCTATACTAGTCCCACCCCGACCACCATGCCCCATCTACACTAGTCCCACCCCGACCAACATGCCCCAATATACACAAGCCCCACCCGACTAACATGCCCCATCTATGCTAGTCCCACCCCGACCAACATGACCCAACCACACTAGACCCACCCCGACCAACATGCCCCATCTACACTAGTCCGACCCCGACCACATGCCCCATCTACACGGCCCACCCCGACCAACATGCCCCATCTACACTAGTCCCACGCCGACCAACATGCCCCATCTACAATAGTTCCACCCAGACCAACATGCCCCATCTACACTAGTCCCACCACGACCAACATGCCCTATCTTCACTAGTCCCTCACCGCCCAACAAGCCCCATCTACACTAATCACACCCCGACCAACATGCCTCATCTACATTAGTCCCACCCCGACCAACATGCCTCATCTACATTAGTCCCATGCCGACCAACATGCCCCATCTACACTAGTCCCACCCCAACCAACATGCCCCATCTACACTAGGCTAACCCTGACCAACATGCCCCATCAACACTAATCCCACCCCGACCATCATGCCACATCTAAACTAGACCCATCCGACCAACCCGCCCCATCTACATTAGTCCCACCCCGACCAACATGCCTCATCTACACTAGCCCCACACCGACCAACACGCCATCTACGCTAGTCTCACCCCGACCAACATGCCCATCTGGACAAGACCCACCCCAACCAACATACCCCATCTACACTAGTCCCAGCCCGACCAACATGCCCCATCTACACTAGTCCCAGCCAAACCAACATGTCCCATCTACACTAGTCCCATTCCGACCAACATGCCCCATCTACACTAGTCTCACCCCGACCAACATGCCCCATCTTCACGTCCCACCCCGACCAACTTGCCCCATCTCCACTAATCCCTCCCGGACCATCATGCCACATCTACACTAGTCCCACCCAGGCCAACATGCCCCATCTATACTAGTCCCACCCCGACCAACATGCCCCATCTACACTAGTCCCACCCCGACCAACATGTCCCAATATACACAAGCCCCACCCGACTAACATGCCCCATCTATGCTAGTCCCACCCCGACCAACATGACCCAACCACACTTGACCCACCCCGACCAACATGCCCCATCTACACTAGTCCGACCCCGACCACATGCCCCATCTACACGGCCCACCCCGACCAACATGCCCCATCTACACTAGTCCCACCCCGACCAACATGCCTCATCTACACTAGTTCCACCCCGACCAACATGCCCCAATATACACAAGCCCCACCCGACTAACATGCCCCACCTATGTTAGTCCCACCCCGACCAACATGACCCAACTACACTAGACCCACCCCAACCACATGGCTCATCTACACTAGTCTCACTCTGACCAACATGCTCCATCTACACTAGGCCTACCCCGACCACATGCCCCATCTTCACGTCCCACCCGACCAACTTGCCCCATCTCCACTAATCCCTCCCGGACCATCATGCCACATCTACACTAGTCCCACCCAGGCCAACATGCCCCATCTATACTAGTCCCACCCCGACCAACTTGCCCCATCTCCACTAATCCCTCCCGGACCATCATGCCACATCTACACTAGTCCCACCCAGGCCAACATGCCCCATCTACACTAGTCCCACCCCGACCAACATGCCCCATCTACACTAGTCCCACCCCGACCAACATGTCCCAATATACACAAGCCCCACCCGACTAACATGCCCCATCTATGCTAGTCCCACCCCGACCAACATGACCCAACTACACTAGACCCACCCCGACCAACATGCCCCATCTACACTAGTCCGACCCCGACCACATGCCCCATCTACACGGCCCACCCCGACCAACATGCCCCATCTACACTAGTCCCACCCCGACCAACATGCCCCGTCTACACTAGTCCCACCCCGACCAACATGCCCCATCTACACTAGTCCCACCCCGACCAACATGCCTCATCTACACTAGTCCCACCCCGACCAACATGCCCCATCAACACTAGTCCAACCCCGACCAATATGCCCCAATATAAACAAGCCCCACCCGACTAACATGCCCCACCTATGCTAGTCCCACCCCGACCAACATGATCCAACTACACTAGACCCACCCCGACCAACATGCACCATCTACACTAGTCCCACCCCAACCACATGCCTCATCTACACTAGTCACACTCCGACCAACATGCTCCATCTACACTAAGCCTACCCCGACCACATGCCCCATCTTCACGTCCCACCCCGACCAACTTGCCCCATCTCCACTAATCCCTCCCGGACCATCATGCCACATCTACACTAGTCCCACCCAGGCCAACATGCCCCATCTATACTAGTCCCACCCCGACCAAGATGCCCCAACTACACTAGTCCCACCCCGACCAACATGTCCCAATATACACAAGCCCCACCCGACTAACATGCCCCATCCATGCTAGTCCCACCCCGACCAACATGACCCAACTACACTAGACCCACCCCGACCAACATGCCCCATCTACACTAGTCCGACCCCGACCACATGCCCCATCTACACGGCCCACCCCGACCAACATGCCCCATCTACACTAGTCCCACCCCGACCAACATGCCCCATCTACACTAGTCCCACCCCGACCAACATGCCCCATCTACACTAGTCCCACCGCGCCCAACATGCCCCATCTTCACTAGTCCCTCACCGCCCAACAAGCCCCATCTACACTAATCCCACCCCGACCAACAGCCTCATCTACATTAGTCCCATGCCGACCAACATGCCCCATCTACACTAGTCCCACCCCAACCAACATGTCCTATCTACACTAGGCTAACCCTGACCAACATGCCCCATCAACACTAATCCCACCCCGACCATCATGCCACATCTAAACTAGACCCATCCGACCAACACGCCCCATCTACACTAGTCCCACCCCGACCAACATGCCTCATCTACACTAGCCCCACACCGACCAACACGCCATCTACACTAGTCTCACCCTGACCAACATGCCCCATCTACACGTCCCACCCTGACCAACTTGCCCCATCTACAATAATCCCTCCAGGACCATCATGCCACATCTACACTAGTCCCACCCAGGCCAACATGCCCCATCTATACTAGTCCCACCCCGACCAACATGCCCCATCTACACTAGTCCCACCCCGACCAACATGCCTCATCTACACTAGTCCCACCCCGACCAACATGCCCCATCAACACTAGTCCAACCCCGACCAATATGCCCCAATATAAACAAGCCCCACCCGACTAACATGCCCCACCTATGCTAGTCCCACCCCGACCAACATGATCCAAGTACACTAGACCCACCCCGACCAACATGCACCATCTACACTAGTCCCACCCCAACCACATGCCTCATCTACACTAGTCCCACTCCGACCAAGATGCTCCATCTACACTAGGCCTACCCCGACCACATGCCCCATCTTCACGTCCCACCCCGACCAACTTGCCCCATCTCCACTAATCCCTCCCGGACCATCATGCCACATCTACACTAGTCCCACCCAGGCCAACATGCCGCATCTATACTAGTCCCACCCCGACCAACATGCCCCATCTACACTAGTCCCACCCCGACCAACATGTCCCAATATACACAAGCCCCACCCGACTAACATGCCCCATCTATGCTAGTCCCACCCCGACCAACATGACCCAACCACACTAGACCTACCCCGACCAACATGCCCCATCTACACTAGTCCGACCCGGACCACATGCCACATCTACACGACCCACCCCGACCAACATGCCCCATCTACACTAGTCCCACCCCGACCAACATGCCTCATCTACACTAGTCCCACCCCGACCAACATGCCCCAATATACACAAGCCCCACCCGACTAACATGCCCCATCTATGCTATTCCCACCCCGACCAACATGACCCAACTACACTAGACCCACCCCGACCAACATGCCCCATCTACACTAGTCCGACCCCGACCACATGCCCCATCTACACGGCCCACCCCGACCAACATGCCCCATCTACACTAGTCCCACCCCGACCAACATGCCCCATCTACACTAGTCCCACCCCGACCAACATGCCCCATCTACACTAGTCCCACCGCGCCCAACATGCCCCATCTTCACTAGTCCCTCACTGCCCAACAAGCCCCATCTACACTAATCCCACCCCGACCAACAGCCTCATCTACATTAGTCCCATGCCGACCAACATGCCCCATCTACACTAGTCCCACCCCAACCAACATGCCCCATCTACACTAGGCTAACCCTGACCAACATGCCCCATCAACACTAATCCCACCCCGACCATCATGCCACATCTAAACTAGACCCATCCGACCAACACGCCCCATCTACACTAGTCCCACCCCGACCAACATGCCTCATCTACACTAGCCCCACACCGACCAACACGCCATCTACACTAGTCTCACCCTGACCAACATGCCCCATCTACACGTCCCACCCTGACCAACTTGCCCCATCTACAATAATCCCTCCAGGACCATCATGCCACATCTACACTAGTCCCACCCAGGCCAACATGCCCCATCTATACCAGTCCCACCCCGACCAACATGCCCCATCCACACAGGCCCCACCCCGACTAACATGCCCCATCTACAATATTCCCACCCCGACCAACATGTCCCATCTACACTAGTCCCACTCCGACCAACATGCCCCATCTACACTATTCTCACCCCGCCCAACATTCCCCATCTACACTAGTCCCACTCCGACCAACATGCCCCATCTACACTGGTCCCACCCCGACCAACAAGCCCCATCTACATTAGTCCCACACCGACCAACATGCCCCATCTACACTACTTCCCACCCGACCAACATGCCCCATCTACACTAGTGCCACCCCGACCAACACGACCCATCTACACTAGTCCCACCCCAACCAACATGCCCCATCTACACTAGTCCCACCCCGACCAACATGCCCCATCTACACTAGTCCCACCCGGACCAACATGCCCCATCTACACTAGTCGCTCCCCGCCCAACATGCCCCATCTACACTAGTCCCACCCTGACCAACACGCCCCATCTACACTAGTCTCACCCCGCCCAACAAGCCCCTACACTAATCCCACCCCGACCAACATGCCTCGTCTACACTAGTCCCACACCGACCAACATGCCCCATCTACACTAGTCCCACCCGACCAACATGCCCCATCTGCACTAGTCCCACCCCGACCAACATGCCCCATCTACATTAGTCCCACCCCGACCAACATGCGCCAATATACACAAGCCCCACCACGCCTACATGCCCCATCTGCACTAGTCCCACCCAGACCAACATGCCCCATCTACACTGGTCCCACCCCGACCAACGTACCCCATCTACACTAGTCTCACACAGCCCAACAAGCCCCATCTACACTAATGCCACCCCGACCAACATGCCTCATCTGCACTAGTCCCACCCCGACCAACATGCCCCATCTACACTAGTCCCACCCCGACCAACATGCCCCATCTACACTAAAACCACCGCGACCAACATGCCCCATCTTCACTAGTCCCTCACCGCCCAACATGCCCCATCTACACTAATCGCACCGCGACCAACATGCCCCATATACACTAGTCTCACCCCGCCCAACAAGCCCCATCTGCACTAGTCCCACCCCGACCAACATGCCCCATCTACACTAATCCCACCGCGAACAACATGCCCCATATACACTAGTCTCACCCCGCCCAACAAGCCCCATCTGCACTAGTCCCACCCCGACCAACATGCCCCATCTACACTGGTCCCACCCCGACCAACGTACCCCATCTACACTAGTCTCACACAGCCCAACAAGCCCCATCTACACTAATGCCACCCCGACCAACATGCCTCATCTGCACTAGTCCCACCTCGACCTACATGCGCCATCAACACTAGTCCCACCCCGACCAATATTCCCCAATAAACACAAGCCCCACCCCGACTAACATGTCCCACCTATGCTAGTCCCACCCCGACCAACATGACCCAACTACACTAGACCGACCCCGACCAACATGCCCCATCTACATTAGTCCCACCCCAACCACATGCACCATCTACACTAGTCCCACCGACCAACATGCTCCATCTACACTAGACCCACCCCGACCAACATGCCCCATCCATACTAGTCCCACCCCGAGCAACATGCCCCATCTTCACTACTCCCTCCCCGCCCAACATGCCCCATCTATACTAGGCTAACCCCGACCAACATGCCCCATCTATACTAGGCTAACCCCGACCAACATGCCCCATCAACACTAATCCCACCCCGACCATCATGCCACATCTAAACTAGTCCCATCCGACCAATGCGCCCCATCCACACTAGTCCCACCCCGACCAACATGCCTCATCTACACTAGCCCCACACCGACCAACACGCCATCTACACTAGTCTCACCCCGACCAACATGCCAATCTGGACAAGACCCACCCCAACCAACATACCCCATCTACACTAGTCCCAGCCTCACCAACATGCCCCATCTACACTAGTCCCAGCCCAACCAACATGTCCCATCTACACTAGTCCCATCCCGACCAACATGCCCCATCTACACTAGTCTCACCCCGACCAACATGCCCCATCTACACATCCCACCCCGACCAACTTGCCCCATCTACACTAATCCCTCCAGGACCATCATGCCACATCTACACTAGTCCCACCCAGGCCACCATGCCCCATCTTCACTACTCCCTCCCCGCCCAACATGCCCCATCTACACTAGGCTAACCCCGACCAACATGCCCCATCTACACTAGTCCCACCCCGACCAACACGCCCCATCTACACTAGTCCCACCCCGACCAACATGCCCCATCTACACTAGTCCCTCCCCGCCCAACATGCCCCATCTACACTAGTCCCACCCCGACCAACATGCCCCATCTACACTAGTCTCACCCCGCCCAACAAGCCCCATCTACACTAATCCCACCCCGACCAACATGCCTCATCTACACTAGTCCCACACCGACCAACATGCCCCATCTACACTAGTCCCACCCGACCAACATGCCACATCTACACTAGTCCCACCCCGATCAACATGCCCCATCTACACTAGTCCCACCCCGACCAACGTGCCGCATCTACATTAGTCCCACCCCGACCAACATGCGCCAATATACACAAGCCCCACCACGACTAACATGCCCCATCTGCACTAGTCCCGCCCAGACCAACATGCCCCATCTACACTAGTCCCACCCCGACCATCATGCCACATCTAAACTAGACCCATCCGACCAACACGCCCCATCTCCACTAGTCCCACCCCGACCAACATGCCTCATCTACACTAGCCCCACACCGACCAACACGCCATCTACAGTAGTCTCACCCCGACCAACATGCCCATCTGGACAAGACCCACCCCAACCAACATACCCCATCTACACTAGTCCCAGCGCGACCAACAAGCCCCATCCACACTAGTCCCAGCCCGACCAACATGTCCCATCTACACTAGTTCCATCCCGACCAACATGCCCCATCTACACTAGTCTCACCCCGACCAACATGCCCCATCTACACGTCCCACCCCGACCAACTTGCCCCATCTACACTAATCCCTCCAGGACCATCATGCCACATCTACACTAGTCCCACCCAGGCCAACATGCCCCATCTATACTAGTCCCATCCCGACCAACATGCCCCATCCACACTGGCCCCACCCCGACTAACATGCCCCATCTACACTATTCCCACCCCGACCAACATGTCCCATCAACACTAGTCCCACTCAGACCAACATGCCCCATCTACACTATTCTCACCCCGCCCAACAAGCCCCATCTACACTAGTCCCGCCCGAACAACATGCCCCATCTACACAAGTGCCACCCCGACCAACATGCTACATCTCCACCTGTCCCACCCTGACCAACATGCCCCATCTACACTACGCTAACCCCGACCAACATGCCCCATCAACACTAATCCCACCCCGACCATCATGCCACATCTAAACTAGTTCCATCCGACCAACACGCCCCATCTACACTAGTCCCACCCCGACCAACATGCCGCATCTACACTAGCCGCACACCGAACAACACGCCATCTACACTTGTCTCACCCCGACCAACATGTCCCATCTACACTAGTCCCACCCCAACCACACGCCCCATCTACACTAGTCCCATCTACACTGGTCCCACTCCGACCAACATGCTCCATCTACACTAGTCCTACCCCGACCACATGCCCCATCTACACGGCCCACCCCGACCAACATGCCCCATCCATACTAGTCCCACCTCGACCAACATGCCCCATCTACAATAGTCCCATCCCGCCCAACATGCCCCATCTACACGAGTCCCACCCTGACCAACACGCCCCATCTACAATAGTCCCACCCCGACCAACATGCCCCATCTATAATAGTCCCTCCCAGACCAACATGCCCCATCTACACGAGTGCCACCCCGACCAACATGTCCATCTACACTAGTCCCACCCAGGCCAACATGCCCCATCTACACTAGTCCCACCCCGACCAACATGCCCCATCTACACTAGTCCCACCCCGACCAACATGTCCCATCTTCACTAGTGCCACTCCGACCAACATGCCCCATCTACACTATTCTCACCCCGCCCAACAAGCCCCATCTACACTAAACCCACCCCGACCAACAGGCCTCATCTACACTAGTCCCACTCCGGCCAACACCCCGTCTACATTAGTCCCACCCCGACGAACATGTTCCGTCTACACTACTTCCCACCCGACCAACATGCTGCATCTACACTACTCCCACCCCGAACAACATGCCCCATCTACACAAGTGCCACCACGACCAACATGTCACATCTCCACCTGTCCCACCCCAACCAACATGCCCCATCTGCACTAGTCCCACCCCGACCAACATGCCCCATCTTCACTACTCCCTCCCCGCCCAACATTACCCATCTATACTAGGCTAACCCCGACCAACATGCCCCATCAACACTAATCCCACCCCGACCATCATGCCACATCTAAACTAGTCCCATCTGACCAATGCGCGCCATCTACACTAGTCCCACCCCGACCAACATGCCTCATCTACACTAGCCCCACACCGACCAACACGCCATCTACACTAGTCTCACCCCGACCAACATGCCAATCTGGACAAGACCCACCCCAACCAACATACCCCATCTACACTAGTCCCAGCCTGACCAACATGCCCCATCTACACTAGTCCCAGCCCAACCAACATGTCCCATCTACACTAGTCCCATCCCGACCAACATGCCCCATCTACACTAGTCTCACCCCGACCAACATGCCCCATCTACACATCCCACCCCGACCAACTTGCCCCATCTACACTAATCCCTCCAGGACCATCATGCCACATCTACACTAGTCCCACCCAGGCGACCATGCCCCATCTTCACTACTCCCTCCCCGCCCAACATGCCCCATGTACACTAGGCTAACCCCGACCAACATGCCCCATCTACACTAGTCCCACCCCGACCAACATGCCCCATCTTCACTAGTCCCACCCCGACCAACATGCCCCATCTACACTAGTCCCTCCCCGCCCAACATGCCCCATCTACACTAGTCCCACCCCGACCAACATGCCCCATCTACACTAGTCTCACCCCGCCCAACAAGCCCCATCTACACTAATCCCACCCCGACCAACATGCCTCATCTACACTAGTCCCACACCGACCAACATGCCCCATCTACACTAGTCCCACCCGACCAACATGCCACATCTACACTAGTCCCACCCCGATCAACATGCCCCATCTACACTAGTCCCACCCCGACCAACGTGCCGCATCTACATTAGTCCCACCCCGACCAACATGCGCCAATATACACAAGCCCCACCACGACTAACATGCCCCATCTGCACTAGACCCGCCCAGACCAACATGCCCCATCTACACTAGTCCCACCCCGACCATCATGCCACATCTAAACTAGACCCATCCGACCAACACGCCCCATCTCCACTAGTCCCACCCCGACCAACATGCCTCATCTACACTAGCCCCACACCGACCAACACGCCATCTACACTAGTCTCACCCCGACCAACATGCCCATCTGGACAAGACCCACCCCAACCAACATACCCCATCTACTCTAGTCCCAGCCCGACCAACAAGCCCCATCCACACTAGTCCCAGCCCGACCAACATGTCCCATCTACACTAGTTCCATCCCGACCAACATGCCCCATCTACACTAGTCTCACCCCGACCAACATGCCCCATCTACACGTCCCACCCCGACCAACTTGCCCCATCTACACTAATCCCTCCAGGACCATCATGCCACATCTACACTACTCCCACCCCGAACAACATGCCCCATCTACACAAGTGCCACCACGACCAACATGTCACATCTCCACCTGTCCCACCCCAACCAACATGCCCCATCTGCACTAGTCCCACCCCGACCAACATGCCCCATCTTCACTACTCCCTCCCCGCCCAACATTACCCATCTATACTAGGCTAACCCCGACCAACATGCCCCATCAACACTAATCCCACCCCGACCATCATGCCACATCTAAACTAGTCCCATCCGACCAATGCGCCCCATCTACACTAGTCCCTCCCCGCCCAACATGCCCCATCTGCACTAGTCCCACCCCGACCAACATGCCCCATCTTCACTACTCCCTCCCCGCCCAACATTACCCATCTATACTAGGCTAACCCCGACCAACATGCCCCATCAACACTAATCCCACCCCGACCATCATGCCACATCTAAACTAGTCCCATCCGACCAATGCGCCCCATCTACACTAGTCCCACCCCAACCAACATGCCCCATCTACACTAGTCCCACCCCGACCAACATGTCCCATCTACACTAGTCCCACTCCGACCAACATGCCCCATCTACACTAGTCCCACACCGACCAACAAGCCCCATCTACACTAGTCTCACCCCAACCAACATGCCAATCTGGACAAGACCCACCCCAACCAACATACCCCATCTACACTAGTTTCACTCCGACCAACATGCCCCATCTACACTAGTCCCACTCCGACCAACATGCCCCATCTACACTAGTCCCACCCCGAACAACATGCCCCATCTACATTAGTCCTACCCCGACCAACATGCCCCATCTACACGTCCCACCCCGACCAACTTGCCCCATCTACACTAATCCCTCCAGGACCATCATGCCACATCTACACTAGTCCCACCGAGGCCAACATGCCCCATCTATACTAGTCCCATCCCGACCAACATGCCCCATCCACACTGGCCCCACCCCGACTAACATGCCCCATCTACACTATTCCCACCCCGACCAACATGTCCCATCAACACTAGTCCCACTCAGACCAACATGCCCCATCTACACTATTCTCACCCCGCCCAACAAGCCCCATCTACACTAGTCCCGCCCGAACAACATGCCCCATCTACACAAGTGCCACCCCGACCAACATGCCACATCTCCACCTGTCCCACCCTGACCAACATGCCCCATCTACACTACGCTAACCCCGACCAACATGCCCCATCAACACTAATCCCACCCCGACCATCATGCCACATCTAAACTAGTTCCATCCGACCAACACGCCCCATCTACACTAGTCCCACCCCGACCAACATGCCGCATCTACACTAGTCCCACCCCGACCAACATGCCTCATCTACACTAGCCCCACACCGACCAACACGCCATCTACACTAGTCTCACCCCGACCAACATGCCAATGTGGACAAGACCCACCCCAACCAACATACCCCATCTACACTAGTCCCAGCCCGACCAACATGCCCCATCTACACTAGTCCCAGCCCAACCAACATGTCCCATCTACACTAGTCCCATCCCGACCAACATGCCCCATCTACACTAGTCTCACCCCGACCAACATGCCCCATCTACACGTCCCACCCCGACCAACTTGCCCCATCTACACTAATCCCTCCAGGACCATCATGCCACATCTACACTAGTCCCACCCAGGCCAACATGCCCCATCTATACTAGTCCCATCCCGACCAACATGCCCCATCCACACTGGCCCCACCCCGACTAACATGCCCCATCTACACTATTCCCACCCCGACCAACATGTCCCATCAACACTAGTCCCACTCAGACCAACATGCCCCATCTACACTATTCTCACCCCGCCCAACAAGCCCCATCTACACTAGTCCCACCCCGACCAACATGCCCCATCTACACTAGTCTCACCCCGCCCAACAAGCCCCATCTACACTAATCCCACCCCGACCAACATGCCTCATCTACACTAGTCCTACACCGACCAACATGCCCCATCTACACTAGTCCCACCCGACCAACATGCCACATCTACACTAGTCCCACCCCGATCAACATGCCCCATCTACACTAGTCCCACCCCGACCAACGTGCCACATCTACATTAGTCCCACCCCGACCAACATGCGCCAATATACACAAGCCCCACCACGACTAACATGCCCCATCTGCACTAGTCCCGCCCAGACCAACATGCCCCATCTACACTAGTCCCACCCCGACCATCATGCCACATCTAAACTAGACCCATCCGACCAACACGCCCCATCTCCACTAGTCCCACCCCGACCAACATGCCTCATCTACACTAGCCCCACACCGACCATCATGCCACATCTACACTAGTCTCACCCCGACCAACATGCCCCATCTACACGTCCCACCCCGACCAACTTGCCCCATCTACACTAATCCCTCCAGGACCATCATGCCACATCTACACTAGTCCCACCCAGGCCAACATGCCCCATCTATACTAGTCCCATCCCGACCAACATGCCCCATCCACACTGGCCCCACCCCGACTAACATGCCCCATCTACACTATTCCCACCCCGACCAACATGTCCCAGCAACACTAGTCCCACTCAGACCAACATGCCCCATCTACACTATTCTCACCCCGCCCAACAAGCCCCATCTACACTAGTCCCGCCCGAACAACATGCCCCATCTACACAAGTGCCACCCCGACCAACATGCCACATCTCCACCTGTCCCACCCTGACCAACATGCCCCATCTACACTACGCTAACCCCGACCAACATGCCCCATCAACACTAATCCCACCCCGACCATCATGCCACATCTAAACTAGTTCCATCCGACCAACACGCCCCATCTACACTAGTCCCACCCCGACCAACATGCCGCATCTACACTAGCCGCACACCGAACAACACGCCATCTACACTTGTCTCACCCCGACCAACATGTCCCATCTACACTAGTCCCACCCCAACCACATGCCCCATCTACACTAGTCCCATCTACACTGGTCCCACTCCGACCAACATGCTCCATCTACACTAGTCCTACCCCGACCACATGCCCCATCTACACGGCCCACCCCGACCAACATGCCCCATCCATACTAGTCCCACCTCGACCAACATGCCCCATCTACAATAGTCCCACCCCGCCCAACATGCCCCATCTACACGAGTCCCACCCCGACCAACACGCCCCATCTACAATAGTCCCACCCCGACCAACATGCCCCATCTATAATAGTCCCACCCAGACCAACATGCCCCATCTACACGAGTGCCACCCCGACCAACATGTCCATCTACACTAGTCCCACCCAGGCCAACATGCCCCATCTACACTAGTCCCACCCCGACCAACATGCCCCATCTACACTAGTCCCACCCCGACCAACATGTCCCATCGTCACTAGTCCCACTCCGACCAACATGCCCCATCTACACTATTCTCACCCCGCCCAACAAGCTCCATCTACACTAAACCCACCCCGACCAACAGGCCTCATCTACACTAGTCCCACTCCGGCCAACACCCTGTCTACATTAGTCCCACCCCGACGAACATGCTCCGTCTACACTACTTCCCACCCGACCAACATGCTCCATCTACACTACTCCCACGCCGAACAACATGCCCCATCTACACAAGTGCCACCACGACCAACATGTCACATCTCCACCTCTCCCACCCCAACCAACATGCCCCATCTTCACTAGTCCCACCCCGACCAACATGCCCCATCTACACTAGTCCCACTCCGACCAACATGCCCCATCTACACTAGTCCCAACCCGACCAACAAGCCCCATCTACATTAGTCCCACCCCGACCAACATGCCCCATCTACATTACTTCCCACCCGACCAACATGCCCCATCTACACTACTCCCACCCCGACCAACAAGCCCCATCTACACTAATCGCACCCCGAACAACATGACCCATCTACACTAGTGCCACCCCGACCAACACGACCCATCTACACTAGACCCACCCCGACCAACATGCCCCATCTACACTAGTCCACCCCGACCAACATGCCCCATCAACACTAGTCCCACCCCGACCAATATGCCCCAATATACACAAGCCCCCCCCCGACTAACATGCCCCATCTATGCTAGTCCCACCCCGACCAACATGTCCCATCTACACTAGTCCCACTCCGACCAACATGCTCCATCTACACTAGTCCTACCCCGACCACATGCCCCATCTACACGGCCCACCCCGACCAACATGCCCCATCCATACTAGTCCCACCTCGACCAACATGCCCCATCTACAATAGTCCCACCCCGCCCAACATGCCCCATCTACACGAGTCCCACCCCGACCAACACGCCCCATCTACAATAGTCCCACCCCGACCAACATGCCACATCTCCACCTGTCCCACCCTGACCAACATGCCCCATCTACACTACACTAACCCCGACCAACATGCCCCATCAACACTAATCCCACCCCGACCAACATGTCCCATCTACACTAGTCCCACCCCAACCACATGCCCTATCTACACTAGTCCCATCTACACTGGTCCCACTCCGACCAACATGCTCCATCTACACTAGTCCTACCCCGACCACATGCCCCATCTACACGGCCCACCCCGACCAACATGCCCCATCCATACTAGTCCCACCTCGACCAACATGCCCCATCTATAATAGTCCCACCCAGACCAACATGCCCCATCTACACGAGTGCCACCTCGACCAACATGCCCCATCTACACTAGTCCCACCCCGACCAACATGCCCCATCTACAATAGTCCCACCCAGACCAACATGTCCATCTATACTAGTCCCACTCCGACCAACATGCCCCATCTACACTATTCTCAACCCGACCAACATGCCCCATCTACACTAGTCGCAACCCGACCAACAAGCCCCACCTACATTAGTCCCACCCCGACCAACATGCCCCATCTACATTACTTCCCACCCGACCAACATGCCCCATCTACACTATTCCCACCCCGACCAACAAGCCCCAACTACACTAATCCCACCCCGAATAACATGCCCCATCTATGCTAGTCCCACCCCGACCAACATGCCCCATCTACAATAGTCCCACCCCGCCCAACATGCCCCATCTACACGAGTCCCACCCCGACCAACACGCCCCATCTACAATAGTCCCACCCCGACCAACATGCCCCATCTACAATAGTCCCACCCAGACCAACATGTCCATCTACACTAGTCCCACCAGAGCAACAAGCCCCATCCACACTAGTCCCACCCCGACCAACATGCCCCATCTACAATAGTCCCACCCAGACCAACATGCCCCATCTACAATAGTCCCACCCAGACCAACAAGCCCCATCTACACTAGTCCCACCCCGACCAACTTGCCCCATCTACACTAGGCTAACCCCGACCAACATGCCCCGTCAACACTAATCCCACCCCAACCATGATGCCACATCTAAACTAGTCCCATCCGACCATCACGCCCCATCCACACTAGACCCACACCGACCAACACACCATCTACACTAGTCTCACCCCGACCAACATGCCCATCTGGACAAGACCCACCCCAACCAACATACCCCATCTACACCAGTCCCACCCCGCCCAACAAGCCCCATCTACACTAATCCCACCTCGACCAACATGCCCCATCTACACAGGCCCCACCCCAACTAACATGCCGCATCTACACTAGTCCCACCCCGACCAACATGCCCCATCTACAATAGTCCCACCCCGCCCAACATGCCCCATCTACACGAGTCCCACCCCGACCAACACGCCCCATCTACAATAGTCCCACCCCGACCAACATGCCCCATCTACATTAGTCCCACCCCGACGAACATGCTCCATCTACACTACTTCCCACCCGACCAACATGCCCCATCTACACTACTCCCACCCCGAACAACATGCCCCATCTACACGTGCCACCCCGACCAACACGACCCATCTCCACCTGTTCCACCCCAACCAACATGCCCCATCTACACTAGTCCCACCCCGACCAACATGTCCCATCTACACTAGTCCCACTCCGACCAACAAGCCCCATCTACACTAGTCCCACACCGACCAACAAGCCCCATCTACACTAGTCCCACCCCGACCAACACGCCCCATCTACACTACTTCCCACCCGACCAACATGCCCCATCTACACTAGTACCACTCCGACCAACATGCCCCATCTACACTAGTCCCACTCCGACCAACATGCCCCATCTACACTAGTCCCACCCCGAGCAACATGCCCCATCTACATTAGTCCTACCCCGACCAACATGCCCCATCTACACTAGGCTAACCCCGACCAACATGCCCCATCTACACTAGTCCCACCCCGAACAACATGCCCCATCTACATTAGTCCTACCCCGACCAACATGCCCCATCTACACTAGGCTAACCCCGACCAACATGCCCCATCTACACTAGTCCCACCCCAACCAACATGCCCCATCTACACTAGCCCCGCCCCGACCAACATGCCCCATCTACATTAGTCCTACCCCGACCAAGATGCCTCATCTACACTAGACCCACCCCGACCAACATGCCCCATCTACACTAGTCCCACCCCAACCAACATGCCCCATCTACACTAGCCCCGCCCCGACCAACATGCCCCATCTACATTAGTCCTACCCCGACCAACATGCCTCATCTACACTAGACCCACCCCGACCAACATGCCCCATCTACATTAGTCCTACCCCGACCAACATGCCCCATCTACATTAGTCCTACCCCGACCAACATTCCCCATCTATGCTAGTCCCACCCCAACCACATGCCCCATCTACACAAGTCCCACCCCAACCACATGTCCCATCTACACTGATCCCACTCCGAACAACATGCTCAATCTACACTAGTCCTACCCCGACCACATGCCCCATCTACACGGCCCACCCCGACCAACATGCCCCATCCATACTAGTCCCACCTCGACCAACATGCCCCATCTACAATAATCCCACCCCGCCCAACATGCCCCATCTACATGAGTCCCACCCTGACCAACATGCCCCATCTACAATAGTCCCACCCCGACCAACATGCCCCATCTATAATAGTCCCACCCAGACCAACATGCCCCATCTACACGAGTCCCACCCCGACCAACATGCCCCATCTACACTAGTCCCACCCCGACCAACATGCCCCATCTACAATAGTCCCACCCAGACCAACATGTCCATCTACACTAGACCCACCAGACCAACAAGCCCCATCTACACTAGTCCCACCCCGAACAAAATGCCCCATCTACACTAGTCCCACCGTGACCAACATGCCCCATCTTCATTAGTCCCTCACTGCCCAACATGCCCCATCTACACTAGTGCCACCCCGACCAACAAGCCCCATCTACATTAGTCCCACCCCGAACAACATGCCCCATCTACACTAGTCCCACCCCCACCAACTTGCCCCAATAAACACTAGGCTAACCCCGACCAACATGCCCCATCAACACTAATCCCACCCCGACCACGATGCCACATCTAAACTAGTCCCATCCGACCATCACGCCCCATCTACACTAGCCCCACACCGACCAACACGCCATCTACACTAGTCCCACCCCGCCCAACGTGCCCCATCTACACTAGTCCCACCCTGACCAACATGCCCTATCTACACTAGTGCCACCGCGACCAACATGCCCCATCTACACTAGTCCCACTCCGACCAACATGCTCCATCTACACTAGTCCTATTGTTCAGTACTGCTGTAGATTTGGGAGGAACAACAGCAGCAACAGATTAACAAGATATACCACTGATTGGCTCTAGCCCAAGTGTGAGGAGAGGGGTGAAAACAGTTGAAAACTGAGGAATTGGCTGTGTAAATTGGTAAATCAGGCAATTTATCAGTCAATTTAAGCAGGACAGCTCTTTGCGAGCAGCAGTGAGTGAGCGGCCTAGTGAGGGAAGTGCCCTGTGAGAAAAGTGTGAGTCTTTGGCTCGAGAGTCTTTGGAGAGGAGGCTCAGGAGAGGAGACCACGCAATACGCTTGAGAGGTAGAGACCCAGGGAGGCCCAGGGAGCCGTTGGTGAGAGGGGAGGAGTACCTGCGCTGGAACCTGCGACCAAATCGCCAACGTTCCAGAGAAGGAGTCTGGGGGAAGCCTCTGATTGGTTCAGGGGAAGCCTCTGATTGGTTTACATTTTTACGTTTTTGCCTTTAGGCTAAGGATTCTGGGAGGTAAGGATTCTGGGAGTTAAGGGTACAGTATTTATTAGTAAAGTTTAACAGATAAAGTTTTGTGTTTTTTAATATTTAATATAGTTAAATTGGGAGTAGGATATGTCAGTGGAGATTGGCCCCGTGGTTTGCTCAGCCTGCAACATGTGGGAGATCAGGGATATGGTCGGTGTCCCTGGTGACTATGTTTGCAGGAAGTGTGTACAGCTGCAGCTCCTGGCAGACCGCATTGAACGATTGGAGTTGCGGTTGGATTCATACTGGAGCATCCACGACGCTGAGAAAGTCGTGGACAGCACGTACAGTGAGTTGGTCACACCGCAGGTAAAAGGTAAGAGGACGGAAGGGGAACGGGTGGCCAATAGTCAGCAAAGCAGTAGGCAGGTAGTGCAGGAGTCCCCTGCGGTCATCTCCCTCCTAAACAGGTATACCATTTTGGAAACTGTTGAGGGAGATTGCTCATCAGGGGAATGCAGCAGCAGCCAAGTTCGTGGCACCATGGGTGGCTCTGCGGCACATGAGGGGGGGAAAAAGAGTGGAAGGGCAATAGTAATAGGGGATTCAATTGTCAGGGAAATAGATAGGCGTTTCTGCGGCCGCAAAAGAGACTCCAGGATGGTATGTTGCCTCCCTGGTGCAAGGGTCAGGGATGTCACTGAACGGCTGCAGAACATTCTGGAGGGGGAGGGTGAACAGCCAGTTGTCGTGGTGCATATTGGCACCAACGATATAGGTAAAAAAAGGGATGAGGTCCTAAAGGATGAATTTAGGGAGCTAGGAGATAAGCTTAAAAGTAGGACCTCAAAGGTAATAATCTCTGGATTACTACCAGTACCACGGGCCAGTCAGAGCAGAAATAGGAGGATATCGCAGATGAATACGTGGCTTGAGAAATGGTGCAAGGGGGAGGGATTCAAATTTTTAGGGCATTGGAACCAGTTCTGGGGGAGGTGGGACCAGTACAAACAGGACGGTCTGCACCTGGGCTGGAATGGAACCAATGTCCTTGGGGGGGTGTTTGCTACTGCTGTCGGGGAGGATTTAAACTAATGTGGCAGGGGGATGGGTACAAGAGCAGAGGGGCAGGGGGGGGTGTAAAATGAAGGTAGAAGCAATAGGTAGCAAGGTGAAAAGTAAAAGTGGCAGGCAGACAAAACCAGGGCAAAAATCAAAAAGGCCCACTTTTCAACATAATTGTATAAGGGGTAAGAGCGTTGTAAAAACAAGCCTGAAGGCTTTGTGTCTCAATGCAAGGAGTATTCGTAATAAGGTGGATGAGTTGAACGTGCAGATAGCCATTAATGATTATGATATAGTTGGGATCACGGAGACATGGCTCCAGGGTGACCAAGGCTGGGAGCTGAACATCCCGGGATATTCAATATTCAGGAGGGATAGAGAGAAAGGAAAAGGAGGTGGGGTAGTGTTGCTGGTTAGAGAGGAGATTAACGCAATGGAAAGGAAGGACATTAGTTTGGAGGATGTGGAATCGGTATGGGTAGAGCTGCGAAACAATAAGGGGCAGAAAACGCTGGTGGGTGTTGTGTACAGGCCACCTAACAGTAGTAGTGAAGTTGGGGATGGCATCAAACAGGAAATTAGAAATGCTTGCGACAAAGGCAAAGCAGTTATAATGGGTGACTTCAATCTACATATAGATTGGGTGAATCAAACTGGCAGGGGTGCTGAGGAAGAGGATTTCTTGGAATGTATGCGGGATAGTTATCTAAACCAACATGTAGAGGAACCAACGAGAGAGCTGGCTATTTTAGATTGGGTATTGAGTAATGAGGAAGGGTTAGTTAGTAGTCTTGTTGTGCGTGGCCCCTTGGGCAAGAGTGACCATAATATGATTGAGTTCTTCATTAGGATGGAGAGTGACATTGTTAATTCAGAAACAATGGTTTTGAACTTAAAGAAAGGTAACTTTGAGGGTATGAGACGTGAATTGGCCAAGATTGACTGGCAATTAATTCTAAAAGGGTTGACGGTGGATATGCAATGGAAGGCATTTAAAGACTGCATGGATGAACTACAAAAATTGTTCATCCCAGTTTGGCAAAATAATAAATCAGGGAAGGTAGTGCATCCATGGATAACAAGGGAAATCAGGGATAGTATCAAAGCAAAGGATGATGCGTACAAACTAGCCAGAAAAAGCAGCATACTGGAGGACTGGGAGAAATTCAGAGACCAGCAGAGGAGGACGAAGGGCTTAATTAGAAAAGGAAAAATGGATTATGAAAGAAAACTGGCAGTGAACATAAAAACTGACTGCAAAAGTTTTTATAGATATGTGAAAAGAAAGAGATTAGTTAAAACAAATGTAGGTCCCTTGCAGTCAGAAACAGGTGAGTTGATCATGGGGAAGCAGGATATGGCAGACCAATTGAATAACTACTTTGGTTCCGTCTTCACTAAGGAAGACATAAATGATCTGCCGGAAATAGCAGGGGCCCGCGGGTCAAAGGAGTTGGAGGAATTGAGTGAAATCCAGGTTAGTCGGGAAGTGGTGTTGGGTAAATTGAATGGATTAAAGGCCGATAAATCCCCAGGGCCAGATAGGCTGCATCCCAGAGTACTTAAGGAAGTAGCTCCAGAAATAGTGGATGCATTAGTAATAATCTTTCAAAACTCTTTAGATTCTGGAGTAGTTCCAGAGGATTGGCGGGTAGCAAACGTAACCCCACTTTTTAAGAAGGGAGGGAGAGAGAAAACGGGGAATTACAGACCAGTTAGCCTAACATCAGTAGTGGGGAAACTGCTAGAGTCAGTTATTAAAGATGGGATAGCAGCACATTTGGAAAGTGGTGAAATCATTGGACAAAATCAGCATGGATTTACGAAAGGTAAATCATGTCTGACGAATCTTATAGAATTTTTCGAGGATGTAACTAGTAGCGTGGATAGGGGAGAACCAGTGGATGTGGTGTATCTGGACTTCCAGAAGGCTTTCGACAAGGTACCACATAAGAGATTAGTATACAAACTTAAAGCACATGGCATTGGGGGTTCAGTATTGATGTGGATAGAGAACTGGCTGGCAAACAGGAAGCAAAGAGTAGGAGTAAACGGGTCCTTTTCACAATGGCAGGCAGTGACTAGTGGGGTACCGCAAGGCTCAGTACTGGGACCCCAGCTATTTACAATATATATTAATGATCTGGATGAGGGAATTGAAGGCAATATCTCCAAGTTTGCGGATGACACTAAGCTGGGGGGCAGTGTTAGGTGTGAGGAGGATGCTAGGAGACTGCAAGGTGACTTGGATAGGCTGGGTGAGTGGGCAAATGTTTGGCAGATGCAGTTTAATGTGGATAAATGTGAGGTTATCCATTTTGGTGGCAAAAACGGGAAAACAGACTATTACCTAAATGGTGGCCGATTGGGAAAGGGGGAGATGCAGCGAGACCTGGGTGTCATGGTACACCAGTCATTGAAGGTAGGCATGCAGGTGCAGCAGGCAGTAAAGAAAGCGAATGGCATGTTGGCTTTCATAGCAAGAGGATTTGAGTATAATAATAATAATAATAATAATAACTTTATTTGTTAAGCACCTTAAAAACAACCAAAGCTGACCAAAGTGCTGTACAGAAAAAAAAAGAAAACAAGCAAGACATCATAAAACAGGCAGAACAACAGAACATACAACTAACACGAGGCGCATAAATTACATACAAAAATCCAAACAATAAATTAAAAAACATAAAACACAAGTACGAACAACGCAGCAAAACCAAGCAAATAAAGTTAATAAACAATTCAACACCTCACTGGTCTACAAAGGCCATGGAGAATAGATATGTCTTCAGGAGTGATTTAAAAACAGCTAGAGAAGGGGCCTGTTTAACGTGCAGAGGCAATTCATTCCACAATCTCGGAGCCGACACAGCAAAGGCACGGTCCCCTCTGAGCTTCCGCTTAGTCTTTGGCTCAATCAGGAGCAGCTGATCATCTGACCTGAGAGAGCGGGAGGGCGAATAAGGGTGAAGAAGCTCAGATAGGTAGGACGGGGCAAGACCACTTAGGGATTTAAAAGTAAATAAAAGAATTTTAAAACGAATCCTATACTGAACAGGCAGCCAGTGGAGAGAGGCCAAAAGGTGAGAAACATGATCATGCTTTCGTGTGCCAGTCAAGAGACGAACAGCTGCATTCTGTACCATCTGGAGACGGGCGATGGAGGACCGACTAACCCCCAGATACAGTGCATTGCAGTAATCCAGCCGGGTGGTAACAAAGGCGTGGATTACCGTCTCAAAGTGCTGCCTTGACAAAATCGGCTTTATTTTTGCCAGCTGCCTCAGATGGAAAAAACCAGATTTAACAACAGCCCTTACCTGACAGTCAAATCTAAGCTCAGGGTCCACTTTAATCCCCAGGTTCGTGATGTTAGGTTTGAGATATGCAGACAAAGAGCCTAGATCAACAGGGGGGGCCCCAGACGTGCCACCAAAGATCATTACCTCTGTCTTGTCATCATTAAATTTTAAAAAGTTCAGTGACATCCAGGTCTTTATGTCACTGAGACACTCAAGCAAGAGGCCGACAGAGTGTACACCCCCCTTTCCCAGAGGCACATAAAGCTGACTGTCATCAGCATAAAAGTGGAATGAAATCCCGTGCTTCCTAAGGATGGAACCGAGTGGGAGCAAATAGAGTGAAAAGAGGAGAGGGCCAAGAACTGAGCCCTGTGGGACCCCACACGAGAGAGGAGCTGAGGAGGATACAGAGTCCCCAAGGCTGACACAAAAAGTTCGATCAGCCAAGTACGACCTGAACCACTCCAGTGCTATGCCCCTGATACCCACCCACTGCTCCAAACGGGAGATCAAAATTTCATGATCCACTGTGTCAAAGGCAGCTGACAAATCTAAAAGCACGAGGACAACACAGTCACCTTGATCAGTAGCCAAAAAAATATCATTAAAAACCCTCAAAAGGGCCGATTCTGTGCTGTGCCGGGACTTAAAACCGGACTGGAAAACCTCCAAAACGTCATGTTCCTCCAAAAAGGCCATCAATTGCCTGTGCACGATCCTCTCTAGGACTTTTGATAAAAAAGGCAGTTTGGAGATAGGCCTGAAATTCCCAAGAACTGTAGGGTCAAGAGCAGGTTTCTTAATCAGGGGTTGTACTACTGCATGTTTAAAAAGCGCAGGAACAACACCCGAGGACAAACTGCTATTAACGACAGCGATAACAGATGGTCCTACAGTGGGCAACACCTCCTTAAACAGCCGAGGAGGAACAGCATCATTCGGAGAACCTGAGGGCTTTGAACGACCAACAATCTCATGCAAAAAGGAGAGAGACACCGGCTTAAAATGATCAAATATAGCCGTGCATGGAACAGATACCGAGGGGTCATAAGCAGATGGTGGGATTAGAGCTCTAATCATAGCGACCTTATCAACAAAAAAGCGGAGGAAGTTCTCACACACAGCAGGGGACGCCTCCATACAGACTGCCTGCGGGGCATTAAGAACTGTGTTAATGGTGTTAAACAAAACACGAGGGCTGCGGCAGTCAGAGAGGATAATACCTGAGAAATGTTTCCTCTTAGCAGCTTTCACAACTTTCTGATAATGACACCAACTCTCCCTCAACATTTGAAATGACACCTGCAGTTTGTCTTTCTTCCACTTCCGCTCAGCTCTACGACACTCGCGCCTGACAGCACGAGTCGTGTCATTCATCCAGGGCTCAAATTTAGTTTTAGGCTGCCTGAACTTCAATGGAGCCACAGTGTCCAAAACAGTCTGGCAGGTGGAGTGAAGCCATGAGCTAAGCTCCTCTGTATCACACACAGACTCAGGAACGATGGAGTTCAGAGCGAAAGCAGCCGAGAACTGAACAGCAGTGGAGGGGCTAACAACACGACAGTGTCGAGCAGGAGCGCGAGGTCGAACTGCAGTAGGTGCAATAATAACCTCAAATAACACAGGCATATGGTCGGAAAACACGGCATCACAAATCACTAGATTAGAAACGGGCAAACCGTATGATAGAACAAGATCGAGTGTGTGACCATGCTCTTGTGTGGGTCCGGACACAGATTGGACAAGACTAAATGAATCAATGAGGTTCAAAAAGTCCTTTGCCATAGGCTTTTCAGGACAACACACGTGAACATTAAAATCCCCTACAATAAGTACACGGTCATATCTAGGCATGATTTCAGCCAGGAAAATAGAAAAGTCATTTAAAAAGTCCTTATTATACTTTGGAGGCCGATAGACCAGAGCACACAACACTGTGTTAGAGCCAACCAGCTCAAACAAACTTAATTCAAAACTCGCTAAAGAGGATGAAAGCAATAGCTGTTTACATTTAAAATGACTCCTAAAGACAGTAGCTAGTCCTCCACCTCTGCCCGACGTCCGCGGGGAGTTAAGATAGCAGCAATCAAGGGGTAACATCTCAGCGAAAGCGCTGGACTCACCAACACCCAGCCATGTCTCAGTCACACAGAGGAGATCTAACCCTCTGGATTCAAAAAAATCTTTCAAAATAAAAGTCTTGTTCACCAGCGACCTAGCGTTCACCAGGGCAATCTTGACAGGAACAGGCTGGTCCACGGCGTCCGATGTCAGGGGAGCCCGGCACAAGGGCCGCAAGTTGAGGAGATTTAAACCACGCCTGCGGGGTCGAGGAGAGGAGGGGCCACAAGGGAGGAGCAGTTCTTCCGGGCCAACGGCAGGCAGCAGGCAGCAGCCATCAGGGTCCAACGAGCGTCGAGGAAGAATAAGAGAACGACCAATCCCAGTCCAGGAAGACGCAGGTAAACTCGCCAGACAAGCCTTCAGCCTCACCAACCAGCCGCCACGTTTACCCCGGCGACGTTTACGCTTACGCCGAGGAAGTGGAGCCAGGACAAGGCAAAGGCGAGTCGGGGCCCTTGCCAGAAGAGGGGGTAACGTACCGCGACCACCACCAGCCAAGTCCACTGAACAAAGATCCAGCAGAGTTTGGCGATCATAGACCAACAGAGAGTCGACATCCAGGGTAAGAATGGAAACAATTACAAACAGCACACACAATTCCGGGAGCAACTGACGGCAGGCCACACACACCGGCGCCATCTTGGAACGGAAATATAGGAGTATAGGAGCAGGGAGGTTCTACTGCAGTTGTATAGGGTCTTGGTGAGACCACACCTGGAGTATTGCGTGCAGTTTTGGTCTCCAAATCTGAGGAAGGACATTATTGCCATAGAGGGAGTGCAGAGAAGGTTCACCAGACTGATTCCTGGGATGTCAGGACTGTCTTATGAAGAAAGACTGGATAGACTTGGTTTATACTCTCTAGAATTTAGGAGATTGAGAGGGGATCTTATAGAAACTTACAAAATTCTTAAGGTGTTGGACAGGCTAGATGCAGGAAGATTGTTCCCGATGTTGGGGAAGTCCAGGACAAGGGGTCACAGCTTAAGGATAAGGGGGAAATCCTTTAAAACCGAGATGAGGAGAACTTTTTTCACACAGAGAGTGGTGAATCTCTGGAACTCTCTGCCACAGAGGGTAGTTGAGGCTAGTTCATTGGCTATATTTAAGAGGGAGTTAGATGTGGCCCTTGTGGCCAAGGGGATCAGAGGGTATGGAGAGAAGGCAGGTACGGGATACTGAGTTGGATGAACAGCCATGATCATATTGAATGGCGGTGCAGGCTCGAAGGGCCGAATGGCCTACTTCTGCACCTAATTTCTATGTTTCTATGTTTCTAATACAATATAAACTGCTGGGAGAAATCAGCAGGTATCTGACTCACAACAGCTGCTCCCTCTTGACCATTAAACTGCACCTTAATTATATAAACAAAAAGCACTGTACCCTTGGCTCACTGTACCTTTACTAAAGCACTGTACCTTTAGTCCACTGTACCCTTAGCTCACTGTACCCTTACTAAAGCACTGTACCTTTAGTCCACTGTACCATTAGCTCACTGTACCTTTACTAAAGCACTGTACCTTTAGTCCACTGTAACTTTAACCAGAAAGCAGAAATGCTAACCTGAGGTTGCACCTAATCAGCTGCTTCCTCTAGTCTGCTTCCACCAATCAGCGGCTTCCACCAGAACCCTCCCTATGAAGTGTGGGACGTTACAGACTTTGTTAAGCCCTGACCCTCCTCCACTCGCTCCAACGATCCGGGGCCTCTGTAAAAGCAAGCCCCGCGCTCGATTTATATACTCACCGCCCTGACCTTCCTCCACTCGCTCCAACGATCCCGGGCCTCTGTAAAAGCAAGTCCCGCGCTCGATTTATATACTCACCGCCCTGACATTCCTCCACTCGCTCCAACGATCCCGGGCCTCTGTAAAAGCAAGCCCCGCGCTCGATTTATATACTCACCGCCCTGACCCTCCTCCACTCGCTCCAACGCTCCCGGGGCCGTCATTCCCCCATTATCCGAATACAATAAAGCTTCACCGGGATACAAGCCAATCAGCTGCTTCCTCTAGTCCGTTCGACCAATCAGCGGCTTCCTCAAGCCCACTTAATTTGAAGTGTGATCTGCGAATGGAACGTTGTAGATGTTGGCTCCTCCCTCTGTAACGGCTCCTGGGCCTCTGTTGAAACAAGCCCCGCGCTGGGTTTTACACTCACCGCACGGAGGTCGCTCCTCCCTCCCCAACGGCTCCTGTGCCATTTGTTGTCCATTTCAGTAACCGGACCCGACCTGACTCGCAGTGTAATCAACGTTGCGGGGGAACAGTTTGTGTGTGTGATATAGGGTTAGTTCATAATTCTGTTCGTTCATAATTCTGCAAATTTAGATTCAGATTCAAACTTTATTGTCTTTGTGCAGTGTACAGTACAGAGACAACGAAATGCAGTTAGCATCTCCCTAGAGGAGCGACATAAAATATGAGCAATAGATCAATCTATTTACATGCATACAGTCATAGTAGTTACAATTTCACACAATGTACATAAGATGGAGGTTATTTGACAAATACTCCACAGTTCAGTGTAGGAGATCATGTCGGCGAGTATTCTGGACACACTGTCGACATTTGAAATTACAGAAAATATCATGCAGTCAATATGTTCTTATTCTGCATTAAATAACAGAGAGGTAGAAAGAAAATGTCATTGAGAAGATTTTCACAAGGATGTTGCCATGAGGCAACTAGTACTGCACCGTCTCTCACACACTCCCTCTCTCGCTCTCTATCTCACACACTCCCTCTCTCACATGTCGCCCCCCCCCCCCCACCCTCTCTCTCGCACACACGCACACACACCAAACACCTCAGCTCGGTCCGCATTAACCAACCTGATTTCCCGGTGGCTCAGCACTTCAACTCCCCCTCCCATTCTGAATCCTACCTTTCGGTCCTGGGCCTCCTCCATGGCCAGAGTGAGACCCACCGTAAATTGGAGGAGCAGCAACTCATATTTCGCTTGGGCAGTTAGCAACCCAGCGGTATGAACATTGACTTCTCTAATTGCAGGTAATCCCTACCAAAGATATTATAGCGGAGCAAGATAGGCCACTCCTGCGAAATGCAATGAGCTGACGTGTAGTAGCAATGGAGCGGAACCTGGGCCTTTTGTTGTCCATTTCAGTAACCGATCCCGACCTGACTCGCACTGTAATCAACGTTGCGGGGGAACAGTTTGTGTGTGTGATATAGGGTTAGTTCATAATTTTGTTCGTTCATAATTCTGTTCATTCAGATTCAGATTCAGATTCAAACTTTATTGTCATTATGCAGTGTACAGTACAGAGACAATGAAATGCAGTTAGCATCTCCCTAGAAGAGCGACATAAAACATGAGCAATAAATAAATGTATTTACATGCATACAGTCATAGTAGTGCAATTATTTTTTTCCTGGTGGGTGGAGTGACCGGGGGGGGGGGGGGGGGGGGCGGGTGATTGGCAATCAACGAGGTACATTGTTGAGTAGTGTGACAGCCGCAGGGAAGAATCTGTTCCTGGACCTGCTGGTCCGGCAACGGAGAGACGTGTAGCGCCTCCCGGATGGTAGGAGGGTAAACAGTCTGTGGTTGGAGTGAGAGCAGTCCTTGATTATGCTGAGCGCCCTTCACAGACAACGCTTGCTTTGGACAGACTTAATGGAGGGGAGTGAGGAACCGATGATGCGTTGGGCAATTTTCACCACCCTCTGCAGTGCTTTCCGGTCGGAGACAGAGCAGTTGCCGTACCGTACTGTGATACAGTTGGTAAGGATGCTCTCGATGGTGCAGCGGTAGAGGTTCACCAGGATCTGAGGAGACAGATGGACCTTCTTCAGTCTCCGCAGGAAGAAGAGACGCTGGTGAGCCTTCCTGACCAGAGTTGAGGTATTGTGGTTCCAAGAGAGGTCATCAGAGATATTGACCCCCAGAAACCTGAAGCTGGAAACACGTTCCACCTCCGTCCCGTTAATGTGGATGGGGGTGTGCTTGCCGCCCCTGGACTTCCTGAAGTCTACAATGAGCTCCTTGGTCTTCTTGGAGTTAGGGGCCAGGTTGTTGTCAGCGCACCATGTTGCTAGGCGCTGGATCTCCTCCCTATTGGCCGACTCATCGTTGTCGCTCATGAGGCCAATCACCGTTGTATCATCTGCATACTTGATGATGGTGTTAGTACCATGTACATGTGTGCAGTCATAGGTGAAGAGGGAGTAGAGAAGGGGGCTCAGCACACAGCCCTGTGGAACGCCGGTGTTCAGGGTGAGGGTTGAAGAGATGTGCTTGTCTAAACTAACAGACGGGTCTGTTGGTTAGAAAGTCCAATATCCAGTTGCAGAGGGAGGGATCGATGCCCAGTTTACCGAGTTTGGTGATCGGTTTAGAGAGTATAATGGTGTTGAATGCTGAGCTGTAATCGATGAACAACATTCTTACGTAAATGTGTCTCTGTTGTCGAGGTGGGAGAGAGCGGAGTGAAGTGCCGTTGAAATGGCACCCTCCGTACTCCTGTTCTTGCGGTAGGCAAACTGTCCAGTGTGGGAGGTAGGCAGACTTTGAGGTGTGCCAGGACCAGCCTCTCGAAGCACTTGGTGATTATCGGATAAGTGCAACTGGGCGGACGTCGGTGAGGCTTGCCGCAGTGGAGTGTTTTGGCACTGGCATGATAGATGTGGTTTTAAGGCACGTGGGGACAACTGCTTGGCAAATGACAGGTTGAAGATGTCAGTCCAGCCGTCTGTCAGCTGCGCAGCACAGGCCCTGAGGCCGCGCCTGGGGATGCCGTCTTGTTAATTCTTGGTAAAGAATAAAATGTTCATAAAATTTGACTTGTAATTTTTTATGTTTTTTAAATCATTTCTTTTTAAATGGCTCATATGCTGTGTTTGAGTTGATGTTTGTATTACTAATCACACAGTTCACAACTGCAGTATTTGGGAAAATAATAGCAATATGAAGATTCCAGTTCCTATCGCCCTGGAATGTTAGTTAATGTTTTTGTGTCTATGGAGTTGTTTCTCAACAATAAAATGGGTCTGGTCTTCCCAATAGCCAGAGAGTGGAATGAGATCAGTCTGCAATGGTGGGCTTATCTATATTAAGTATTTCACAAAATTGAATTTGTTTTGAGCAAGATTTACAAATGATGTATACCTTAAGGATGGTTTTATTCAGCGAGCATACAACTGATTAGATTGTGCTGGAAAGAACACACATACATGAATGTGATATAGATGTATATAATAATATAACACACACATTTACATTTCTTCCGATTTTTATATCCAATGATGAAATTTATTTCAGACTAGACAAGGGACAACATTAAATAAAAAAACATTGTAAACCTCCCCGCAACTTCACTTTGGTGTCTCATCCGTGCTGATCCAGGCCAGACTCCCCGCACGCTGTGGATGGAACATGTTTTCGATTTTATTGTGATTTATTTCTCTTTTTAACACTGAATTTCCGATAACGACACATTAGCAGCATATGGCACCAATATTGCACCAATCCACTCAATTATAAATAATTCATAATAGAAATCCATTAACATGCTTAACACTTTATTTCGGACATGCATATTAAGCTTTACATAGTTCAAATTATTCTGTGCGCGAGATATCCAGGGTTGCAGTGTTCAGCATATCAGCTAATCAGTGAAAGTGATGTACAATTCAACGTATGCAAAACAATGATAACCCCACCCCTGCTTCACCAAAGAGCAAAACGTCCAACGTAGATACAATAATAAATACATCGCCATTTGAATTGTTTTGTGCAGCTAACAAATCACAATTTCACACAATGTACATAAGATGACAGTTATTTGATAAATATTCCACAGTTCAGTGTAGGAGATCATGTCGGCGAGTATAACCATATAACCATATAACAATTACAGCACGGAAACAGGCCATCTCGGCCCTACAAGTCCATGCCGAACTAATTTTTTTCCCTTTAGTCCCACCTGCCTGCACTCGTACCATAACCCTCCATTCCATTCTCATCCATATGCCTATCCAATTTATTTTTAAATGATACCAATGAACCTGCCTCCACCACTTCCACTGGGAGCTCATTCCACACCGCCACCACTCTCTGCGTAAAGAAGTTCCCCCTCATATTACCCCTAAACTTCTGTCCCATAGTTCTGAAGTCATGTCCTCTTGTTTGAATCTTCCCTATTCTCAAAGGGAAAAGCTTGTCCACAGAGTAGTCAGGACACACTGTTGACATCTGAAATTACAGAAAATATCATGCAGACAATATGTTGTTATATTGCATTAAATAAC
>JAWMAR010001100.1:134641-348578 GCA_036785375.1 Leucoraja ocellata
GATGAATAATCCAGGTTAAAAGGAGCAAGGCCCTGGCTAAACTGAACAAAGAAAAGGTCCAGCTACTATTTTTTACAAGAAACCCACCTGCCTCAACAAGAACATGAGAAACTAAAACGCTTTGGCTTTAGAAATGCATTTTATAGTTCCTATAAAACTAGCCAAAAGAGGGGAGTGGCTATCCTTATCACAAATGCAGTCCAATTTGAATGCCATAAAGAAGTCAGGGACAAAGAGGGAAGGTATGTATTAATTAAAGGAAATTTGGAAAACAAAGTCGTGACACTGATCAATGATTGTGCCCCCCCCCCCCCCCCCCCCCCAGAGAGTAGCAAATGTTTTTTTTCAAAACTCTGTTTGACTTTATTGCTTTAGAGACTGAAGGTATTTTAATATGTGAAGGGGACTTCAATGTGGCCATGAATCATAATTTGGATACAACAAGCCTAGAAAAACCCCAAGATGCATCTGACTAAGTTTATTAACACACAAGTGCAGGAAATTGGCCTAATTGATGTTTGGAGAGAACTTCACCCTTTAGAAAGGGACTACACACACTATTCAGTACCTCACTCAGCCTACTCCAGGATTGACTACTTTTTAATGAATACGGGTGAAAGTCACAAGATCACAGAGTGTAAAATCGGGGTGGCAGATGTATCTGATCACAGTGCGACAGGTTGACAGTGCACCTGAATAGTAGAAAAATAAATACTGTTTGGAGGCTCAATGTGGGTATTTCGAATAATAAGGCAAATGTGGAACAAATAAAGGAAGAGATAAAAAGGTACATAGAAGAGAATGATAACGGGGATGTGTATCCTGTAATACTGTGGGATGCTATGAAGGCAGTTATACATGGAAAGCTGATCGCCCGGACATCATCACAAAAAAGGACCGGCTAGCTATGTATCAACATAAAGTAGAAAAACTGAAAGAATTGGAGAAAAAACATAAAAACATACAGGATCAGTTGGTACTTAAGGAAATAAGGGGGGAGATAGATTAAATCCTCAGGGGAGATATGGAAAAAAAGGCAATATTTGTAAAGCAGACCTATTATGAAGCAGGTCCAAAAGCAACTAGACTCCTGGCCAGGCACCTGCGTAAACAGCAGGCCTCTAATACAATTCACAAAATAAGAGATCCTAAAACCAATGAATTATCACATGAGCCAGATGAGACAGAAATAATATTTGAAGAATATTATAGGAAACTCTATTCTAAACCACCATCAGCTGACGAAAGGACAATGAGAAGTTTTCTTAACTCACTTGATCTGCCATCCATTCGTGAGACACAAAATAATACCATTACGTCACCATTTACGGTTAATGAGCTGGAAGCTACAATCAGTAGATTCAAGGCTAGTAAATCACCAGGCAGCGATGGGTTTCCACCAGAATGGTACAAGGCCTTTAAGAAAGAGCTAACACCTCTGCTCTTGTCTTGCTTTAACTGGACCCTTAAAGAGGTCAGGGCTCCCCCATCATGGAAGGATGCAATTATTACCATTTTACCCAAGGAAGGCTGACTTGAGAATTAAGAGACTGAAGTTTAGGGGTAACATGAGGGGGAACTTCTTTACTCAGAAAGTGGTGGCTGTGTGGAATGAGCTTCCAGTGAAGGTGGTGGAGGCAGGTTCGTTTTTATCATTTACAATTAAATTGGATAGTTATATGGACGGCAAGGGGATGGAAGGTTATGTACTGAGCGCAGGTATATGGGACGGGGTGAATATGCGTTCGGCACGGACTAGAAGGGTCGAGATGGCCTGTTTCCGTGCTGTAATTGTTATATGGTTAAGGGAAAGACAAACAGCAATGTAAACATTTCAGGCCAATCTCAATGTTAAATGTAGACTACAAACTATTTACCTCAATCATTTGAAAAAAGACTCGAGACTTTTGTACCAGATCTGATTAATGAAGACCAAACTGGATTTATTCGGGGGCGTCAAACACAGGATAATATTAGAAGAACCCTCCACATTGTGGATAATGCTAAAAAAAAAGGATACAAATATAGTCCTGGTCAGTTTAGATGCAGAAAAAGCCTTTGATAATGTTAGTTGGGTATTCTTATATGAAGTACTGAGGAGATTTGGTTTAACTGAAGATGCAATTCGGTGTATTAAAGCAATATATCAGGAGCCTACAGCTAGGATTAACGTGAATGGAAACATATTAAAAGGTTCCAGTTATAGAGGGGCACAAGGCAAGGATGCTGTCTTTCTCCTACTCTCTTCGTTTTGTATATTGAACCCTTTAGCACAAGCAATAAGGCAGAGAGAAGACCTGCAGGGGGTCAAAATAGGGGGAAAGAACATATCATTGGTCTTTTCGCTGATGATATCATTATTTTTCTTGAACGACCAGATATATGTCTCCCAAAGAATGGTATCACATGTGTGAAACACAATGTTCATCCACAAGCTCACTAGTAGGGAGAGAATTTTGCTGGAAGAATCTATCTCGCTTTTTTATACACCCAAAATAAAAAGCAGACAACTTGCTGTCCAACAACACTGTTGGAGGCTGTGTGGCAGACCACTCGCATATTTTCTGGAACTGTGTAAAGATAAGGCCATACTTGGAAAATGCTAACGCAGCTGTAAATAATATCTTAGGTTTAAAAATCCCAAATACATGCCCTGTGATGTATCTGGGGCGTATTAAAGATAGTGTAAAAATAGAAGAAACATATTAGATTAAAGTTTTGCTTGCAGCAAGTAAGAAGGCCAATACCAGGCAGTGGCTTAATGAAAAAGTCCAAAACAGGAACAGTGGGAGAATTCATTTGAGAAGATCTGTGAAAAAATGGACTGTTTATTTGAGCCATGACACCAATTAGATAAATGCCGAGCTAGATATGGGAAGATTGCGTTATATGGAACTAGATGGTATGTTTGTATGAATGTTGAATTATCTCCAGATAACTAATCAATGTAATGGTTTTTCTTTTTTTAATTTGGTCTTATACCAATTGTTTAATTTATTTATTTCTTCCCCCCCCCCCCCCCCCCCCCCCCCCCCCCCCCCCATCTACCTATTTTTTAAATGTGATTGCTGTTTTTCTTACTTTGTTTTATTTACGGTGATGGTGTTCCACTGTTTTGAAAATATCTCTTAAAAATCAATAAAAATGTAAGTGAAAAAAAAAGAAACATAGACAACAGGTGCAGCAGGATGCCATTCGGCCCTTCGAGCCTGTACCGCCATTCAATGTGATCATGGCTGATCATCCCCAATGAGTTCCCTGTTCCTGCCTTCTCCCCATATCCCCTGATCCGCTATTTTAAGAGCCCTATCTAGCTCCAGTTGAAAGCATCCAGAGAACCTGCCTCCACTTGAGGCAGAAAATTCCACACTCACCACTGTGAGAAAAAGCGTTTCCTTGTCTCCGTTCTAAATGGCCGACCCCTTATTATTAAATTGTGTTTGGCCCCTGGTTCTGGACTCCCCCAAACATCGGGAACATGTTTCCTGACTCTAGTGTGTCAAAACCTTTAACAATCTTATATGTTTCCATAAGATTCCCGCTCATCCTTCTAAACTCCAGCCGCTCCATTCTCTCAGCATATGAAAGTCCCGCCATCCCGGGAATTAACCTGATGAACCTACGCTGCACTCCCTCAAGAGCACGAATGTCCTTCCTCATATTAGGGGACCAAAATTGCACACAATACTCCAGGCGTGGTCTCACTAGGGCTCTGTACAACTGCAGAAGGACCCTTTTGCTCCGATCTTCGATTCCTCTTGATATAAAGGCCAACGTGCCAGTCACTTTCTTCACTGCCTGCTGTACCTGCATGCTTACTTTCATAGACTGATGTACAAGGAACCCCATATCCCGTTCTACTTCCCCTTTTCCCAACTTGACGCCATTTAGATAGTGCTGGAATAGGTGCAAGAGTACTAGTTGCCTCATGGCAACATCCTTGTAAAAATCTTCTCAAGAGCATTCTCTTTCTACCTCTCTGTTATTTAATGCAAAATAACAACATATTGACTGCATGATATTTTCTGTAATTTCAGATGTCGACAGTGTGTCCAGACTACTCGCCGACATGATCTCCTACACTGAACTGTGGAATATTTATCAAATAACTGTCATCTTATGTACATTGTGTGAAATTGTGATTTGTTAGCTGCACAAAAGAATTCAAATGGCGATGTATTTATTATTGTATCTACGTTGGACGTTTTGTTCTTTGGTGAAGCAGGGGTGGGGTTATCATTGTTTTCCATACGTTGAATTGTACATCACTTTCACTGATTAGCTGATATGCTGAACACTGCAACCCTGGATATCTCGCGCACAGAATAATTTGAACTATGTAAAGCTTACTATGCATGTCAGAAATAAAGTGTTAAGCGTGTTAATGGATTTCTATTATGAATTATTTATAATTGAGTGGATTGGTGCAATATTGGTGCCATATGCTGCTAATGTGTCGTTATCGGAAATTCAGTGTTAAAAGAGAAATAAATCACAATAAAAAACGAAAAAATGTTCCTTCCACAGCGTGCGGGGAGTCTGGCCGGGATCAGCACGGATGAGACACCAAAGTGAAGTTGCGGGGAGGTTTACAATGTTTTTCTATTTAATGTTATTAGTGTTCTTTCTAGCACAATCTAACCAGTTGTATGCTCGCTGAATAAAACCATCCTTAAGGTATACATCATTTGTAAATCTTGCTCAAAACAAATTCAACTTTGTGAAATACTTAATTTAGATGAGCCCACCATTGCAGACTGATTTCATTCCACTCTCTGGCTATTGGGAAGACCAGACCCATTTTATTGTTGAGAAACAACTCCATAGACCCAAACACATTAACTAACATTCCAGGGCGATAGGAACTGGAATCTTCATATTGCTATTATTTTCCCAAATACTGCAGTTGTGAACTGTGTGATTAGTAATACAAACATCAACTCAAGCACAGCATATGAGCCATTTAAAAATGTTTATGAACATTTTATTCTTTACCAAGAATTAACAAGGGCATCCCCAGGCGCGTCTTCAGGGCCTGCGCTGCGCAGCTGACAGACGGCTGGACTGACATCTTCAACCAGTCATTTGCCAAGCAGTTGTCCCCACGTGCCTTAAAACCACATCTATCATGCCAGTGCCAAAACACTCCACTGCGGCAAGCCTCACCGACTTCCGCCTAGTTGCACTTACTCCGATAATCACCAAGTGCTTTGAGAGGCTGGTCCTGGCACACCTCAAAGGCTGCCTACCTCCCACACTGGACAGTTTGCCTACCGCAAGCACAGGAGTACGGAGGATGCCATTTCAACGGCACTTCACTCCGCTCTCTCCCACCTCGACAACAGAGTTGTCAATGTTGTTCATCGATTACAGCTCAGCATTCAACACCATTATACCCTCTAAACTGATCACCAAACTCGGTAAACTGGGCATCGATCCCTCCCTTCCGCAACTGGATATTGGACTTTCTAACCAACAGACCCGTCTGTTAGGTTAGACAAGCACATCTCTTCAACCCTCACCCTGAACACCGGCGTTCCACAGGGCTGTGTGCTGAGCCCCCTTCTCTACTCCCTCTTCACCTATGACTGCACACCTGTAATTGGTACTAACACCATCATCAAGTATGCAGATGATACAACGGTGATTGGCCTCATGAGCGACAACGATGAGTCGGCCTATTGGAGGTCCAGCGCCTAGCAGCATGGTGCGCTGACAACAACCTGGCCCTTAACTCCAAGAAGACCAAGGAGCTCATTGTAGACTTCAGGAAGTCCAGGGGCGGCAAGCACACCCCCATCCACATTACCGGGACGGAGGTGGAACGTGTTTCCAGCTTCAGGTTTCTGGGAGTCAACATCTCCGATGACCTCTCTTGGAACCACAATACTTCAACTCTGGTCAGGAAGGCTCATCAGCGTCTCTTCTTCCTGAGGAGACTGAAGAAGGTCCATCTGTCTCCTCAGATCCTGGTGAACGCCTACCGCTGCACCATCGAGAGCATCCTTACCAACTGTATCACAGTACGGTACGGCAACTGCTCTGTCTCCGACCGGAAAGTACTGCAGAGGGTGGTGAAAATTGCCCAACACATCATCGGTTCCTAACTCCCCTCCATTGAGTCTGTCCAAAGCAAGCGTTGTCTGTGAAGGGCGCTCAGCATCATCAAGGACTGCTCTCACCCCAACCACAGACTGTTTAACCTCCTACCATCCGGGAGGCGCTACACGTCTCTCCGTTGTCGGACCAGCAGGTCCAGGAACAACTTCTTCCCTGCGGCTGTCACTCTACTCAACAATGTACCTCGTTGATTGCCAATCACCCCCCCCCCCCCCCCCCCCCCCCCCCCCGGTCACTCCACCCACCAGGAAAAAAAATAATTGCACTACTATGACTGTATGCATGTAAATGCATTTATTTATTGCTCATGTTTTATGTCGCTCTTCTAGGGAGATGCTAACTGCATTTCATTGTCTCTGTACTGTACACTGCACAATGACAATAAAGTTTGAATCGGAATCTGAATCTGAATTAACAGAATTCTGAACGAACAGAATTATGAACTAACCCTATATCACACACACAAACTGTTCCCCCGCAACGTTGATTACACTGCGAGTCAGGTCGGGTTCGGTTACTGAAATGGACAACAAAAGGCCCAGGTTCCGCTCCATTGCTACTACACGTCAGCTCATTGCATTTCGCAGGAGTGGCCTATCTTGCTCCGCTATGAGATCTTTGGTAGGGATTACCTGAAGTTAGAAAAGTCAATGTTCATACCGCTGGGTTGCAAACTGCCCAAGCGAAATATGTGTTGCTGCTCCTCCAATTTACGGTGGGCCTCACTCTGGCCATGGAGGAGGCCCAGGACCGAAAGGTAGGATTCAGAATGGGAGGGGGAGTTGAAGTGCTGAGCCACCGGGAAATCAGGTTGGTTAATGCGGACCGAGCTGAGATGTTTGGTGTGTGTGCGTGTGTGCGAGAGAGAGAGCAAGAGAGGGGGGGGGGCATGTGAGAGAGGGAGTGTGTGAGATAGAGAGCGAGAGAGCGAGAGAGGGAGTGTGTGAGAGACGGTGCAGTACTAGTTGCCTCATGGCAAGATCCTTGTAAAAATTTTCTAAATGACATTTTCTTTCTACCTCTCTGTTATTTAATGCAGAATAAGAACATATTGACTGCATGATATTTTCTGTAATTTCAAATGTCGACAGTGTGTCCAGAATACTCGCCGACATGATCTCCTACACTGAACTGTGGAGTATTTGTCAAATAACCTCCATCTTATGTACATTGTGTGAAATTGTAACTGCTATGACTGTATGCATGTAAATAGATTTATTTATTGCTCATATTTTATGTCGCTCCTCTAGGGAGATGCTAACTGCATTTCGTTGTCTCTGTACTGTACACTGCACAAAGACAATAAAGTTTGAATCTGAATCTAAATTTGCAGAATTATGAACGAACAGAATTATGAACTAACCCTATATCACACTCACAAACTGTTCACCCGCAACGTTGATTACACTGCGAGTCAGGTCGGGTCCGGTTAAAGAAATGGACAACAAACGGCACAGGAGCCGTTGGGGAGGGAGGAGCGACCTCCGTGCGGTGAGTGTAAAACCCAGCGCGGGGCTTGTTTCAACAGAGGCCCAGGAGCCGTTCCAGAGGGAGGAGCCAACATCTACACGTTCCATTCGCAGATCACACTTCAAATTAAGTGGGCTTGAGGAAGCCGCTGATTGGTCGAACGGACTAGATGAAGCAGCTGATTGGCTTGTATCCCGGTAAGGCTTTATTGTATTCGGATGACGGCCAGGGACCGTTGGAGCGAGTGGAGGAGGGTCAGGGCGGTGAGTATATAAATCGAGCGCGGGGCTTGCTTTTACAGAGGCCCGGGATCGTTGCAGCGAGTGGAGGAGGGTCCGGGCGGTGAGTATATAAATCGAGCGCGGGGCTTGCTTTTACAGAGGCCCCGGATCGTTGGAGCGAGTGGAGGAGGGTCAGGGCTTAACAAAGTCTGTAACGTTCCACACTTCACAGGGAGGGTTCTGGTGGAAGCAGACTAGAGGACGCAGCTGATTAGGTGCAACCTCAGGTTAGCATTTCTGCTTTCTGGTTAAAGTTACAGTGGACTAAAGGTACAGTGCTTAAGTAAAGGTACAGTGAGCTAAGGGTACGGTGGACTAAAGGTACAGTGCTTTAGTAAAGGTACAGTGAGCCAAGGGTACAGTGCTTTTTGTTTATATAATTAAGGTGCAGTTTAATGGTCAAGAGGGAGCAGCTGTTGTGAGTCAGATACCTGCTGATTTCTCCCAGCAGTTTATATTGTATTATACTTGTATCGGATCCAGGGAAAGGCGGGAGAATGACAGTCAGAGCAGTGTACTGTTCTGGATGTCAGATGTGGGAGGTCATGGAATCTGAATGCCCTCCAGATGTCCGCATCTGCGCCAGGTGCGTCGAGATGGGGCTCCTAAGGGACCGTGTTCGGAACCTGGAGCAGCAACTCGATGACCTATGTCTGGTCAGGGAGAGCGAGGAGGTCATAGAAAGGAGTTACAGAGCGGTGGTCACTCCAAGACCACAGGAGGCTTCAACTGAATCACAGTTTGGAAGGACAATTGGCAGTGGCAGGGACTGGTGAGTACCCGGTGGCTGTACACCTTGAAAATAAGTACTCATGATTGAGTAAGGGTGGGGGAGACAGCCTACCTAGGAGCAGCGACAGCGGCCGGGCCTCTGGCACAAGGACCGGCCCTGTTGCTCTGAAAGGTAAGGAAAATAAGAGGAGGGCAATAGTAATAGGGGACTCTATAATCAGGCGATTCTGTGGACGCAGACAGGAGACCCGGATGGTAGTTTGCCTCCCTGGTGCCAGGGTCAGGGATGTCTGAACGTGTCCAAGATATCCTGAAATGGGAGGGAGAGGAGCCTGGGGTTGTGGTACATATAGGTACCAACGACATAGGTAGAAAAAGAGAAAGGTCCTGAAAGAAGAATTTAGGGAGTTAGGTAGAGAGTTAAGGAGAAGGACTGCAAAGGTAACAATCCCAGGAAAGCTGCCTGTGCCACTTGACAGCGAGAGTAGGAGTGGGGCGAGGTGGATAAATGCGTGTATGAGAGACTTGTGCAGTGTGTATGGATTCCAGTTTCTGGATCATTGGGACCTCTTTTGGGGAAGGTGCAGAGAGGACGGGTTGCACTTGAACTCGAGGGGGACCAATATCCTGGTGGGGAGATTTGCAAAGGCTACTGTGGAGACTTTAAACTAGAACGGTTGGGGGGGGGACTCAAATTGGGAAAGCTAGCAGTCAGGGTGTGAGGCAGGAGGCAGAGAATGGTAGCACTCTGACCCAAAATGTAGGAGAGAAAGAAGAAAAATACAATAAACAGAGAATAAGAGAGGGTGGGTTTCTTAAATGTGTATATTTTAATTCTAGGAGCATTGTAAGAAAGGTGGATGAACTTAGAAACTGGATTGACACCTGGAAGTATGATGTTGTGGCGATCAGTGAAACATGGTTGCAGGAGGGCTGTGATTGGAAACTAAATATTCCAGGATTTCGTTGCTTCAGTTGTGATAGAATTGGAGGGGCAAGAGGTGAAGGTGTTGCATTGCTTATCAGGGAAGATATTACAGCAGTGCTTTGGCAGGATAGATTAGAGGCTCGTCTAGGGAGGCTATTTGGGTGGAACCGATAAATGGGAAAGGGGTAGCAACACTTATAGGGGTGTATTATAGACCGCCAATTGGGGAGCGAGAATTGGAAGAGCAAATATGTAAGGATATAGCAGATATTAGTAGTAAGCACAAGGTAGTGATTGTGGGAGATTTCAACTTTCCACACATAGACTGGAAAACACATTCTGTAAATGGGCTGGATGGATTGGAGTTTGTGAAATGTGTGTGTGCTTGAGTGAGCGAGTGTTAGAGAGAGAGGGTGTGTGTGCGTGTGAGAGAGAATGTGTGTGTGTGTTTGAGGGAGTGTGTATGTGTCTGAGAAAGGGTGATTGTGTTAGAGAGACTGAGAGTGTGTGTATGAGAGAGTGTGTGTGAGTGATGGTCTTCATGTGTGGGACAGAGCTAATGTGTGTGTGGGTGTGAGAGAGAAGAATACTGTGAGTAGGTATGAGTGAGTCCGTGTGCGCGGTGAATTCCAGCATTTTTCATGGGCCTTAATCCATCTGCCTTTATAGACGTGTCAGTCTGTATCTTCTCACATTCTACAGTGAGGGTCACACCCCTCTCTGCTGTCCTGTGTTCATTCTCCGCCACACACTGATAGATCCCAGCATCATATACCCATATACCCATATAACAATTACAGATTCCGTGCCGTGCCGTGCCGACAGAACTTTTTTTCCCCTTAGTCCCACCTGCTTGCACTCATACCATAACCCTCCATTCCCTTCTCAGCCATATGCCTATCCAATTTATTTTTAAATGACACCAACGAACCTGCCTCCACCACTTCCAGTTCCACTAGAAGCTCATTCCACACCGCTACCACTCTCTGAGTAAAGAAGTTCGCCCTCATGTTACCCCTAAACTTCTGTCCCTTAATTCTGAAGTCATGTCCTACCGTGTCAGCTGAGGGAACTCCACAGCTGAGGGAACTCCATCCACAGCTCGGTGCTGAAACGGGTTGTGTTCAGCGTGACACCGAGATGTCTCCACGGCAGGTTAGATGTTGGACTGAGCAGAGGATCACTGCAGAGTTTCTTTCCTTTACAATGACCCAGGAATTGTTCACGTTGTCGGAGGAAGTGATTGAGAGATTCTGGGGGGGCGTCTGCAAACAGATAAATTTCAGCAATCAGTTTTGCGGCACTTTCGGTGAACTTTGGATTGTAAAATACTTTAGACTTCAGGCTTTAGAGATACAGTGTGAAAATAAGCCCTTCAGCCCACCCAATCCGCGCCGACCCTCGATCACTCGTTCACACGCTAGTTCTAAGTTTAGTTTAGAGATACAGTGCGGAAACAGACCATTCAGCCCACCGAGTCGACACCGACCATCGATCACCCATTCACACATTAGTCTATGTTTAGGGAAACGAGAGATTTAGGCAATGGTGTAGAGGGATATAGAACAAAGAATGAAAGAAAGTTCTGCAAAACATTTACGATAAAGGAAACAGGCCATTGTTAGCTGTTTGTTGGGTGAGAACGAGAAGCTGGTGCGACTTGGGTGGGGGAGGGATAGAGGGAGAGGGAATGCCAGGGCTACCTGAAGTTACCACTGCGTTTAGCCTCACTCTAACAGTGCAGGAGTCCTATGACATAAAGGCCAGTGTGGGAATGGAAGGTGTATTAGAGTCTGAAGAAGGGTTTCGGCCTGAAACGCTGCCTATTTCCTTCGCTCCATAGATGCTGCTGCACCCGCTGAGTTTTTACAGTTTTTTTTTTGTTTACCAGGTTGTAAATGGTTATGCATGCAACCAAATATGTAGCTACCTCATTACCATATTGACACTCCCATCGTATGTAGTATAACTGTAGTATCTGCATGCACCCTCCCCCTGTAGGTTCCAGTACGTATGTAGACCAGTTGTGGTCAGTGCTGGGACGTGTGGATGTAGTGTCTTAATAAAGACTTAGTGAAGGACTAAGGACTACATCTACGATCCTTTACATGGTGTCAGAACCTTTTTAATCTGCGCCTCTCGTATATCGGGTTTTATTTTGCCTTTTGCGTGTGTATGTAGTGATGGCTTTGTCTTGTCGCAAGCCTTCCCCGTTAGTCTTTGATGCCGACATCGCGGTGCGATGGGACACGTTCGCCATGGACTACAACCATTATGTGAATATTGCACACCGTAATGACCCTGCTGCTGTCAAAGCATCGCTGCTATTGAATCTCGCTGGGCCTGATGCTATGAGGCGGGCTAAGTCGTTTGTGTACCGTCCAGCGGTCCTGGGCGAGGATGACCAGATTGCTGAGCCAGCCGAGTCTTCTGACGACCCGGTTTGTCTGTTGAGGAAGTTTACAGAGATTTGCGACCTTCCTTCGAACCGCATTTTGGAGCGGGCTCGTTTCTTTTCTCGCAAGCAACAGCCTGAGGAACCTGTGGAATGTTTTATTGCCGACCTCCGCTATCTATCCCAGCGCTGTCGTTTTGGTGAGTTGTGTGACCAGCTCACGCGGGACATATTAGTTACTGGCATGCTTGACCAGAAGTTGCGGGCTGATTTATTACGGAGGCCTGACCTCACGTTGAACGAAGCTGTGCATGCTTGTCGCATTGCTGAGGTTGTTACTCCGTTTCGTGGGGAGAGAGGATCTGGGAACCGTGCCGTTAGTGTGGCTGCTCTGTCTGTGCCGCGGCGGCCACCAAACAGTTTTAAACCACAGCCTCGCCCAGCTCCTGCCCCCCGCCCTCAGAGTGCCAGGAAGTGCCCCAATTGTGGGGTATGGACATTTGCCACAGTCTCTGTGCCCTGCTTATGGAAAAGCCTGCAACTATTGCAGAAAACAGAACCACTTTGCGGCGGTATGTCGTTCCCATGGGAACGCCGCTCAGCCTCCTCGCCAGGTGTTCAGCAATCTCCAGAGGATTTAAAGTGTCCTTGATTCTCAGTACATTGAGGATTCAGCCCCCGAGTCAGACTCCAGCATCTCTATGGGGGATGCCAGTGTTTACGCTTTGCTGCACAACCAGACTCGACTCCCTGATCCGTCGGTGCTTGTTACTGTTAATGACAAGACCTTCACTGCGAAATTGGACACTGGTGCAAAGGTCAGCGTAATTTCAACATCACTCTTCCACCAGATAACGTCTAATGAAAGTTTGACTGCAGACCGCTCTGTGCTCCGAGCGTACGTAGGGGAGCAACTGACACCTGTGGGGAGGGTAACTTTCCACTGCAAGCTACAGAAGACATCTCGTGACCTGTCGTCTTTTGTGTTGGATTGTGATTGTGTACCTCTGCTGAGCAATCAGGCATGCCAGGATCTGGGTCTGGTTGCTTTCGACAGCACAGTCCATGAGGTGAGTTGGACCCTGTCTCTGAATACCCTGACCTCTTTGATGATCAGCTCGGTAAGCTGCCGCTCGTAATAAAATTACTACTGATTCCTCCATAACTCCTGTGTGCCGTCCGTCTCATAGGGTTTATTTCGCGATGAAAGACAGTTAAAGCAATGCTGGACAAAATGGTAAACTTGGGGGTGCTAGAAGCTATCAGTAAGCCCACTAGCTGGGTGTCTACGATGGTTGCCACTATAAAAAAAGGGAAGAACGAAATTCGGGTCTGTATCAACCCGAAGGACTTGAACACTGCCATTAAGCGGCCCCACTACCCTATGCGGACTGTCGAGGATGTTGCTGCCCAGGTTGGTCAAGCCACCCGTATTTTCAGTTCTTGATGCCAGGAGTTCGTTTTGGCAGATTCCATTGCACAGTCAGTCAACTGATTTGACAGCTTTTGCAACGCCATTTGGGAGGTACAAGTTTTTAAGAATGCCTGTCGGGATAAGCTCGGCTAGCGAAGTCTTCCAGCGCTCCATGGAGCAATTGTTTGCCGGGCTACCATGTGCCATCATTGTCGATGATATCCTCGTGTATGGTCGGGATGTCATGGAACACGACCGAAATCTCCGACGGGTCCTCGACCGGGCTCGCCAGATAAACCTCAAACTGAACCCGTCCAAATGTAGGTTCCGGTTGTCTGAGGTGTCGTATGTCGGCCACATCTTTACCTCTCGTGGCCTGAAGCCTGACCCTAACAAAACTGCTGCCATCTCCGAGTTCCCTGCACCTGTTGATGTCGCTGGCCTGCAGCGGTTTCTCGGGATGGTAAACTATCTGGGCAAGTTTGTTCCGCGTCTCAGTGAGCTCAGTGCGCCGCTGCGCCTCCTGACAAAGAAGGATGTTGCCTGGTCGTGGAGTCCGCAGCACCAACAGTCGTTTGACACTTTGAAAAAAATGCTGGTCAACACTCCGGTTCTCCGGTTTTTCGATCTCCGACTCCCAATTGTGGTGACCTGCGATGCCTCTCGTTTTGGTCTCGGTGCAGCCTGCATGTAACTTTGTGATGGAGATTCTCTGCTGCCTGTCTCGTTTGCCTCTCGTACCATGACGGACACGGAGCAAAGGTATGCTCAAATTGAAAAAGAGCTCCTTGCTGTGGCGTTTGCGTGCTCAAGGTTCCGGGACTTTCTCTTTGGTGTTCGGTTCACGGTGGAAACAGACCACCAGCCGCTGGTTACTATATTAAACAAACCCATTCATGCTGCCCCGGCCCGTCTGCAGCGGATGATGCTACAGCTACAGCGGTTCGAATTCAACATTGTGTACAGGAGGGGTACCGAAATGCATGTTGCCGATGCTCTGTCGAGGGCACCTCAGTCCTCCTGTGCCCAGCATCCATACGAGCAGGGACCTGCACGTTCTTAATGTGAATTTTGTCCCTTCAAGCAGCTGCGGAGCCTGCTCGAGCACACTGCTGCTGACCCTGACTTGCAACAGCTGTCTGCTGTCATTATGACCCCGCAAGCTTAACTCTCTGCCTGCTGGCGTGCGCCCCTTTCTTCCTGGTTCGGGATGAGCTTGTGGTTCGGGAGGGTATCATCGTGAAAGGTCACAAGGTGGTGATCCCCGCCTCGCTCTGTGATGCATACTACTCTGCTGCTCATTTGGGGGCATCCGGGCGCTGACGCTACCGTTGCTCATGCTCAAGGGCAGTACTATTGGCCTGCCATGGCCAAGTATATCAAGGCTCGAGTGGCGGCGTGCTCCGAGTGCAACTCCATGGCCCCTCACCAGCAGCGCCAGCCCCTGTTGCAGCAGCCGGCCCCTGACATGCCCTGGTCTTCACTGGCTGCAGATATTTGTGAGTGGCGTGGGAAGCACTACCTGGTGTTAGTGGACTCGTATTCATCCTGGTTTGAAGTGGATCTTCTTCCCACGATCACATCGGAGATGGTCATCGGAAAGCTGCGACGTCGCTTTGCTGCCTTTGGTTCCCCGGTCAAGCTCCAGACTGACAACGGCCGTCAATTTACTAGCGCCGAATTAGCTGCCTTCGCTACCAAATGGAACTTTACTCACTTTACTAGCAGTCCTGAATTCCCCCAGAGTAACAACCTGGCTGAACGTGCTGTGCGCAGCGCGAAGACGTTGCTGGAGCAGTCTCGCTTGTCAAACTGCGATTTTTATCAGGGACTGTTAAATCTGCGCAATGTGTCTAGAAACGGTGTTTTGGGTTCACCTGCTCAGCGGCTCATGTCCCGTGTCCTCCGGCCGCCAATGCCGATCGCTCAGCAGTCGCTGGTCCCTGCGGTACACCACCCTGACGCGGTCCACCGCCGTATTTCTCAACGCCACGAAATCCAGCGCAGGTCCCGCGACAAGTCTCGCCGCCCCCTACCTCCCTCACGACGGGTCAGGTTGTCCGTTTGCAGACACCTACCGGGTTTTCCAAGCTTGCCACTGTAGTTCCTATTTAGTAGACTACGAGGGCACTGTATACCGTCGCAGTCGCCAACATACGTTAGCTGTCCGGGAGCCTGCGCCCCCGCTTCCATTCCCGGAGCCTCCCTCTCCGTGGCTAGACTCTCCTCCTCGGATTGTGCCGCCTAATCCTGTTGTTGTTCGTGCCCCTACCGTGCCTCTCACGGTGCCTCCTGGTTTCAGCTCCCCGGCCGGTGCGCCTCCTCCACGTCTTTCGCCTACTGGTTCTTCTTCTTCTTTTTCTTCTCCGCCTCGGGAGTCGCCACCTCGCAGTCCACCGGTTTCTGGCCAGTCCCCTGTTTTTCCGTCTGATCCGCCGTCTCCACATTATTCTCCGCCTCTGCCTTTCTCTTTGGGGGAGGGGAGTGAGGGTGCTGTACGGACCCGCTCAGGTAGAGTTGTCCAGCCCCCTGATCGGTATGGCGACTTTGCTTAATATTGTGCTGTTTGATAATTGATACTGTTACTATGTTGCAGGTTTGTATAATTACCCTGCTGCTGTTTATTCTACGGGAAAGGATGTAGATGGTTATGCATGCAACCAAATATGTAGTTACCTCATTACCATATTGACACTCCCACCTTATGTAGTATAACTGTAATATCTGCATGCACCCTCCCCCTGTAGGTTCCAGTACGCGTGTAGACCAGTTGTGGGCAGTGCTGGGACGTGTGGATGTAGTGTCTTAATAAAGACTTAGTGAAGGACTAAGGACTACGTCTAAGCTCCTTTACAACATCCTTCCTATAATTGGGCGACCAAAATTGTACACCATACTCCAGGTTTGGTCTCCCCAATGCCTTGTACAATTTTAACATTACATCCCAGCTTCTACTCAATGCTCTGATTTATAAAGGCTAGCATAACAAAAGCATTCTTTACCACCCTGTCTATATGAGATTACACCTTTAAGGAACTATGCCACGGTTATTCCCAGCAAGCCTCTGTTCAACTGCATTCGTCAATTCCCTACCATTTACCATGCACGTCCTATTTTGATTTATCCTGCCAAGGTGTAGCACTATACATTTATCCGCATTAAACACCATCTGCCATCTTTCAACCCATTCTTCCAAATGGCCTAAATCACTCTGTAGACATTTGAAATCCTCTTCATTAACCACAGCACCCCCTATAACCATATAACCATATAACAATTACAGCACGGAAACAGGCCATCTCGACCCTTCTAGTCCGTGCCGAACACGTATTCTCCCCTAGTCCCATACACCTGCGTTCAGACCATAACCCTCCATACCTTTCCCGTCCATAAACTATCCAATTTAGTTTTAAATGATAAAAACGAACCTGCCTCCACCACCTTCACTGGAAGCTCATTCCACACAGCCACCACTCTCTGAGTAAAGAAGTTCCACCTGTTACCCCTAAACGCCTGTCCCTTAATTCCCAATTCATGTCCCCTTGTGTGAATCTTCCCTACTCTCAGTGGGAAAAGCTTATCCACGTCAACTCTGTCTATCCCTCTCATCATTTTTAAAGACCTCTATCAAGTCCCCCCTTAACCTTCTGCGCTCCAAAGAATAAAGCCCTTACTTGTTCAACCTTTCTCAGTAACTTAGTTGCTGAAACCCAGGCAACATTCTAGTAAATCTCCTCTGTACTCTCTCTAATTTGTTGACATCCGTCCTATAACTAGGCGACCAAAATTGTACACCATACTCCAAAATTGGCCTCACCAATGCTTGTAAAATTTTAACATTACATCCCCAACTTCTATACTCAATGCTCTGATTTATAAAGGGCAGCACACCAAAAGCTTTCTTTACCACCCTATCTACATGAGATTCCACTTTCAGGGAACTGTGCACAGTTATTCAAAGATCCCTCTGTTCACCTGCATTCTTCAATTCCCTACCATTTACCATGTACGTCCTATTTTGATTTGTCCTGCCAAGATGTAGCACCTCACACTTATCAGCATTAAACTCCATCTGCCATCTTTCAACCCACTCTTACAACTGGCATAAATCTCTCTGTAGACTTTGAAAATCTACTTCATTATCCACAGCCCCACCTATCTTAGTATCATCTGCATACTTACTAATCCAATTTACCACACGATTATCCAGATCATTGATGTACATGACAAACAACAGTGGACCCAACACAGATCCCTGTGGCACCCCACTAGTCACTGGCCTCCAACCTGACAAACAACCATCAACCATTACTCTCTGGCATCTCCCATTAAGCCACTGTTGAATCCATCTTGCTACTCCTCCATTAATCCATAACCATTGAACCTTCTTAACCAACTTTCCGTGAGGAACCTTGTCAAAGGCCTTACTGAAGTCCATATATACAGCATCCACTGCTTTACCCTCATCAATTTCCCGAGTAACCTCTTCAAAAAATTCAAGAAGATTAGTCAAACATGACCTTCCAGGCACAAATCCATGTTGGCTGTTACTAATCAGACCCTGTTTATCCAGATGCTTATATATATTATCTCTAAGTATCCATTCCATTAATTTGCCCACCACTGACGTCAAACTAACAGGTCTATAATTGCTAGGTTTACTCTTAGACCCCTTTTCAAACAATGGAATAACATGCGCAGTACGCCAATCCTCTGGTACTATTCCCGTTCTAATGACATTTGAAATATTTCTGTCATAGCCCCTGCTATTTCTACACTAACTTCCCTCAATGTCCTAGAGAATATCCTGTCCGGACCTGGAGACATATCCACTTTTATATTTCTCAAAAGTGTCAGTACCTCCTCTTCTTTGATCCTCATAGTTTCCATATCTACTCTACTTGTTTCCCTTACCTCACATAATTCAACACCCTTCTCCGTGGCGAATACCGAAGAAAAGAAATGGTTCAATATCTCCCCCATCTCTTTTGGCTCTGCAGATAGCTGTCCACTCGGACTCTAATGGAATCAACTTTATCTCTCGTTATCCTTGTGCTATTAATATAGCTGTAGAAAGCCTTTGGATTTACTTTCACCTTACTTGTCAAAGCAACCTCATATCTTCTTTTAGCTTTTCTTATTTCTTTCTTGAGATTCATTTTACATTCTTTATACTGCTCAAGCACCTCATTTACTCCATGCTGCCTATAATTATTATAGATCTCTCTCTTTTTCCGAGCCAAGTGTCCAATTTCCCTTGAAAACCATGGCTCTTTCCAATTTTTACTATTTCCTTTCAACCGAACAGGGCCATAAAGATTCTGTACTCTTAAAATGTCACCTTTAAATGTCCTCCATTTCTCTTCCACATCTTCCCCATAAAACAAACTGTCCCAATTTACTCCTTTTAAATGCTTTCGCATCTCATCAAAGTTAGCCTTTCTCCAAAAATCTTAACCCCCTATCTTGGTATTATCTGCATACTTACTAATCCAATTTACCACACCTTCATCCAGATCATTGATATATATGACAAACAAAGGACACAGCACAGACCCCTGAGGCACCCCACTAGTCACCTGCCTCCAACCCGACAAACAGCCATCCACCATTACCCTCTGGCGTCTCCCATTCAGCCACTGTTGAATCTATCTTGCTACTCCTGCATTTATACCAAACAGTTGAACCTTCTTAACCCACCTTCCATGAGGAACCTTGTCAAAAGCCTTACTAAAGTCCATATAGATAACATCCACTGCTTTATCCTCGTCTATTTCCGTAGTAACCTCTTCCAAAAATTCAAGAAGATTAGTCAAACATGACATTCCAAGCACCGAAGAAAATAAATTGTTCAATATCTTCCCCTTCTCTTTTGGCTCTGCAGATAGCTGTCCACTCTGTCTCTCCAACGGATCAATTTTATCCCTCGTTATCCTTTTGCTATTAATATAGCTGTAGAAACCCTTTGGATTTACTTTCACCTTACTTGCCAAAGCAACCTCATATCTTCTTTTAGCTTTTCTAATTTGTTTCTTAAGATTCTTTTTACATTCCTTATACTCCTCAAGCACCTCATTTACATCATGCTGCCTATAATTATTGTAGATCTCCCTCTTTTTCCGAACAAGATGTCCAATTTCCCTTGAGAACCAGGGCTCTTTCCAATTTTTACTGTTTCCTTTCAACCGAACAGGAACATAAAGATCCTGTACTCTTAAAATTTCCCCTTTAAATGTCCTCCATTTTTCTTCTACAACCTTCCCATAAAACTAAATGTCCCAGTTCACTCCTTTTAAATCATTTCGCATCTCATCAACGTTTAGCCTTTCTCCAATCAAAAATCTCAATCTAGGTCCAGTTCTGACCCTCTCTATAATTATATTGAAACTAATGGTATTGTGATCACTGGACCCGAAGTGCTCCCCAACGCATACCTCCGCCACCTCTCCCGTCTCATTTCCTAACAGGAGGTCCAGCACTGCCCCTCCTCTAGAAGGTACCTCTATGTATTGCTGCAAAAACTATCCTGCACACATTTTACAAACTCCAAACCATCCAGTCCATTTACAGAATGTGTTTCACAGTCTATAAGTGGAAAGTTGAAATCTCCCACAATCACTACCTTGTGCTTACTACTAATATCTGCTATCTCCTTACATATTTGCTCTTCCAATTCTCGATTCCCATTTGGCGGTCTATAATACACCCTATAGGTTTTGCTACACATTTCCCACTTCTCAGTTCCACTCAAATAGCCTCCCTAGATGAGCCCTCCAATCTATCCTGCCAAAGCACTGTTCTAGTATGTTCCCTGACTAGCAATGCAACACCTCCACCTCCTGCCCCTCCAATTATATCACACCTGAAGCAATGAAATCCTGTAATATTTAGTTTCCAATCACAGCCCTCCTGCAACCATGTTTCACTGATCGCCACAACATCATACTTCCAGATGTCTATCCAGACTCTAAGCTCATCCACCTTTCTTACAATGCTCCTAGCATTAAAACTTGCAGATTTAAGAAACCCCCCGCTTCTTATTCTCTGTTTATTTCCTTTTTCTTGTTTCTTCTCTTGTGCCCGAGTGCTTCCCTTTTCTGCATCCTGCCTCCCATTCTGTCTCTGCTTTCTCTATTTGAGTCCCATAAAGCATGAATACACGTTTTATTAGATCAGACCTGTTTTTAAGTTTTTAATTGGCGCTCATTCTGTCATTTTGGCTGTGTTGCAAGAAGGCGTCGGTGACGTAATTTCCGGTTAGTGGCAAGATGGCGTCGATGACGGCATTTCCGGTCGGTGGCAAGATGGCGCTGGCTGCAGAAGACACAGAGTGCAGGCGCTACTGAATAATTCAACAGAGCTGGCTGCTTTGTCTATGGTAAGTGTGTGTTCGTTGGACTATTTAAAGCAGCACTTTGTGCCTCTACAGCAGACTTTAAACGTTTGAATCGTTCGTTTCATACACTCTCTGTTTACCATGTTTGGACGATCTCCCTCTTCCGTCTGAGCTCATCAGAGCAACAGAGCACCCGACTGGAGACCGCCAGGTGAGTCGCGGGGTTGGAGGCCGCCATCCGACCCGCGGAGCCCAACCGACCCTCGGTCCTCACCGGATCCCCGGTCCTCGCCCGACTCCCGGTCCTCACCGGATCCCCGGTCCTCGCCCGACTCCCGGCCCTCACCCGACTCCCGGTCCTCGCCCGACCCGGTCCTCGCCCGATTCCTGGTCCTCGCCCGACTCCCGGTCCTCACCGGATCCCCGGTCCTCACCCGACTCCCGGCCCTCACCCGACTCCCGGTCCTCGCCCGATTCCCGGTCCTCGCCCGATTCCCGGTCCTCGCCCGACTCCCGGTCCTCACCGGATCCCCGGTCCTCGCCCGACTCCCGGTCCTCACCGGATCCCCGGTCCTCGCCCGACTCCCGGTCCTCGCCCGACTCCCGGTCCTCACCGGATCCCCGGCCCTCACCCAACTCCCGGTCCTCACCCAACTCCCGGTCCTCACCTGATCCCCGGTCCTCACCGGATCCCCGGCCCTCACCCGACTCCCGGTCCTCACCCGACCCCCGGAGCCCAACCATCCCGCGGAGCTGGAGAACGCCAGGTGAGTCCCGGAGCTGGAGAACGCCACCCGACCCGTGGAGCTGGAGAACGCCACCCGACCCGTGGAGCTGGAGAACACCCCGGAGCTGGAGACCGCCACCCGACCGGTGGAGCTGGAGAACACCCCGGAGCTGGAGAACGCCACCCGACCCATGGAGCTGGAGAACGCCACCCGACCCGTGGAGCTGGAGAACGCCACCCGACCCGTGGAGCTGGAGACCGCCACCCGACCCACTGGGCTGGAGAACGCCAGGTAAGCCCCGGGGCTGGAGACTATCAGCAGAGCCGCGGGGCTGAAGACCGCCTGCGGAGTAACGCAGACGCGGAGCAACGGAGCGGCAGAACACCAGCGCGCACCAAGCCTGCTCGGCGCACCAGAAGCACCAACAGACGGCGACGGGTGCGAAAACACCGCCGGGGACGCAGAGGTGGGTTAAAGGCCAGGTTAGAGCTAGCCCCACACAGGGCAGCGATTCCTAGCCTTTTCCTCGCCAACGTGCGCTCACTGGCAAACAAAATGGATGAACTCCGGCTAAGGATCACCTCCCACAACCGGATCAAGGACTGCAACATCCTGATCTTCACGGAAACTTGGCTCAACACTGACATTCCTGACAATGCCATCCAGCTATCGGGGCGTCATTTACTCCGAGCGGACAGGACATCAGACTCTGGCAAGACCAGAGGGGGGGGGGGGGTCTGTGCATTATGTAAACAAAGCGTGGTGCACGGACTCCACCATCATCGAGAGTCACTGCTCAGCTAACCTTGTTCCTCTTGGTTAGATGCAGACCGTTCTATTTGCCCAGAGAGTTCACCTCCACTGTTGTGACTGCAGCCTACATCCCTCCTGATGCTAATGCCAAGCTTGCAATGAAAGAGCTGCATACTGCCATTAGCAAACAACAGACGCACAACCCCGAGGCAGCCTTCCTTGTTGCGGGTGACTTCAATCACTCCAACCTGAAGACTGTACTCCCCAAATTCCACCATCATGTATCCTTCCCCACTAGAGTAGACAAGACACTGGACAAAGTCTACACCAACATGGCTGAAGCTTACAAAGCCATCCCCCTCCCCCACCTTGGTCAGTCTGATCACGTCTCATTGTTCCTGCTCGCTAAGTACTCCCCACTCATCAGACGCGTTAAACCAACTGTGAGGACAGTTAAAGTCTGGTCAGAGGAAGCGGACTTCACACTTCAGCAGTGTTTTGGAAACACTGACTGGAAGGCGTTTGCAGCCCAGGCCACCCTTGACTCTCACACGGACATTGATTCCTATACATCCTCTGTTCTGGACTTTATAAACTCCACCATCAATAGTGTCACCTCCCTCAAACAGGTGACCATATACCCGAATCAGAAGCCATGGATGAACAGCGAGGTCAGGCTACAGTTCATCCAGGGCTAACCTGAAGAGGGGCATCAGGAAGGCCAAGCACTGCCATAAGCTCAGGATTGAGGAGCACTTCAACAACAACTCCGACCCCCGACGCATGTGGCAAGGCATCCAGGCCATCACGGACTACAGACCCTCCAACATCACCCCCACATCCAGCGACGCCTCCTTCCTTGAGGAGCTTAATCACTTCTATGGCCGCTTCGACAGGGACAATCTAGAGACAGCCAGCTACCTGCCGATCACCAACCCCTCACACTCACCCCCTACGACGTGTACGTGGCACTGAGCAGGACTAATGCACGTAAAGCTGCTGGCCCTGACGGCATCCCCAGGTGCGTGCTCAGGGCCTGTGCTGCGCAGCTGACAGACGTCTGGACTGACATCTTCAACCTGTCACTTGCCCAAGCAGTTGTCCCCACTTGCCTTAAAACCACCTCCATCGTGCCAGTGCCAAAACACTCCACTGCGGCAAGCCTCAACGACTTCCGCCCAGTTGCACTTACCCCCATCATCACCAAGTGCTTCGAGAGGCTGGTCCTGGCACACCTCAAAAGCTGCCTACCCCCCACACTGGATCCCTATCAGTTTGCCTACCGCAAGAACAGGAGGACGGAGGATGCCATCTCAACGGCATTTCACACCGCCCTCTCCCACCTCGACAACAGAGACACTTACGTAAGAATGCTGTTCATCGATTACAGCTCAGCATTCAACACCATTATACCATCAAAACTGATCACCAAACTCGGTAACCTGGGCATCGACCCCTCTGCAACTGGATACTGGACTTTCTAACCAACAGACCCCAGTCTGTGATGTTAGGCAAGCACACCTCTTCAACCCTCACCCTGAACACCGGCGTTCCACAGGGCTGTGTGCTGAGCCCCCTCCTCTACTCCCTCTTCACCTATGACTGGACACCTGTACATGGTACTAACACCATCATCAAGTATGCAGATGATACAACGGTGATTGGCCTCATCAGCAACAACGATGAGCTGGCCTACAGGGAGGAGGTCCAGCACTTAGCAGCATGGTGCGCTGACAACAACCTGGCCCTTAACTCCAAGATGACCAAGGAGCTCATTGTAGACTTCAGGAAGTCCAGAGGCGGCACGCACACCCCCATCCACATTAACGGGACGGAGGTGGAACGTGTTTCTAGCTTCAGGTTCCTGGGAGTCAACATCTCCGATGACCTCTCTTGGACCCACAATACCTCAACTCTGATCAAGAAGGCTCATCAGCGTCTCGTCTTCCTGAGGAGACTGAAGAAGGTCCATCTGTCTCCTCAGATCCTGGTGAACTTCTACCGCTGCACCATCGAGAGCATCCTTACCAACTGCATCACAGTATGGTATGGCAACTGCTCTGTCTCCGACCGGAAGGCATTGCAGAGGGTGGTGAAAATTGCCCAACGCATCACCGGTTCCTCGCTCCCCTCCATTGAGTCTGTCCAAAGCAAGCGCTGTCTGCGGAGGGCGCTCAGCATCGCCAAGGACTGCTCTCACCCCAACCATGGACTGTTTACCCTCCTACCATCCGGGAGGCGCTACAGGTCTCTCCGTTGCCAAACCAGCAGGTCGAGCAACAGCTTCTTTCCGGCGGCTGTCACTCTACTCAACAACGTACCTCGGTGACTGCCAATCACCACCCCCCCCCCCCCCCCCCCCGGACACTTCTTATTATTTATTCAAATCGTTTGCTATGTCGCTCTTCAAGGGAGATGCTAAATGCATTTCGTTGGCTCTGTACTGTACACTGACAATGACAATTAAAATTGAATCTGAATCTGAATCTGAATGTTCTGAAGTTACTTGGCATTTAAGTATTGGCTGTGAATGTGTGTGATTGTGTGTTTTCTTCAGGAAATGTTTGCTTGTAAAGTGTTTGTAAATTTGTTTATCTTGGCTGTTTAAAATAAATGTATACAGGAGAGAAAAGATTTGTTGTAAAGAGTTTGCAAATTTGCTCTATTGTGTTTAAAATAAATGTTTACAGAAAATAAAATGTATCTGTCGTAAAGAGTTTGCAAGTTTGTTTATATTGTGTTTAAAATAAATATTTATAGAAAATGAAATGTATTTGCTGTAAAGAATTTGCAAATTTATTTCTATTGGAGTTTAAAATGGCTGCAACCGTTTTCAGATGGATAAAGCATGAATAACGTTTTATTAAATCAGAACTGTGTTTAATTTTAAAATTGGTGCTCATTCTGTGATTTTGTCTGGGTTGCAAGATGGCGTCGATGACGTCATTTCCGGTCAGCGGCAAGATGGCGTCGATGCCGTCATTTCCTGTTGGCGGCCAGCGGCGGGGTGGTGACGTCAAGATGGCTGCAAGTGCAGCCGCTGCTGAATAATTCATGAATTTACTGCCCTGTCTGTGGTAAGTGTTTGTTTGTTAGATGTTATTTAAAAGCAGCATTTTGTTTTAGCAGCAGCCTCCACAGCAGGATTTAAAGATTCGTTTTACACTGTATATCCAACACGTTTTTGCGACTCCTCCTAACAGACAAACCAGAACAATTCTTAATGATTTGGTCTCCATTTATCGACTTCTTACAAGCATATGGTGCAACATAACTGTAGAAATTAACTGTTTCAGGATCGGGTGAAGGGTGGTCAAGAATAATAAATAGCTATTTCTCCTTCAGTCCCATGTTTTCTATTGCCTTTTTCTCTCTCTATTCTCTTTTCTTCTTTCCTTCACCTCACTCCTCGATATCACGCACCTCTATTTTTCTACAGTTCTCTTTCTTTTCTTCCATTTACTGCTTAATAAATAAGTTATACATAAAATGTAACATGTCAATATATATTAGGTATCTACATATACCACATTATTGTACTTCTGATTGAATCGAAATCAATAAAAAGACGATCTGAAGTGACGGCATTTAATAGTATGTGTGTGTGTGTGTGTGTGTGTGTGTGTGTGTGTGTGTGTGTGTGTGTGTGTGTGTGTGTGTGTGTGTGTGTGTGTGTGTGTGTGTGTGTGTGTTAGTGTGCGTGTGTGCGAATATATGTGTGTCTGTGTGCATATATGTGTGTGTGTGTGCATATATGTGGGTATATGTGTATGTGAATATGTGTGTGTGTGTGAATATGTGTATGTGAATATATGTGCGTCTGTGAATATGTGCGTGCGTGAATGTGTGTGAATATGTTTGTGTGTGTGTGTGAATATGTGTGTGTGTGTGACCACATGTACGTGTGAGAATGTGCATACACACACACTCAATCACACACACACTCAATCAGACACACACAAAGACTCGTTCACACACTCACTCACGCACAGAGGCTCATTCGCACACACACACTCGTTTACACACGCACACATACACAGACTTATTCGCACACACATTCTCTCTCTCACACACACACACACATACTCATTCACACACTCATTCAAACACACATATTCACACACACACATGCACACCGACTCATTCACGCTCACACACACTCATCCATACACACACGTAGACTCGTTCACACACACAGACTCATGCACACACAGACTCATGCACACACAGACACATGCACACACACATACTCATTGACACACACTCATCAGACGGGTTAAACCAACTGTGAGGACAGTTAAAGTCTGGTCAGAGGAAGCGGACTTCACACTTCAGCAATGATTTGGAAACACTGATTGGAAGGCGTTTGCAGCCCAGGCCACCCTTGACTCCCACACGGACATTGATTCCTACATATCCTCTGTTCTGGACTTTATAAACTCCACCATCAATAGTGCCACCTCCCTCAAACAGGTGACCATATACCCGAATCAGAAGCCATGGATGAACAGCGATGTCAGGCTACTGCTGAAAGCACGGGACACCGCTTTCAGGTCAGGCGATGCTCGAGCCTACAGTTCGTCCAGGGCTAACCTGAAGAGGGGCATCAGAAGGCCAAGCACTGCCATAAGCTCAGGGGATGCCGTCAGGGACAGCAGCTTTACGTGCATTAGTGCTACTCAGTGCCACGTATACGTCGTAGGGGGTGAGTGTGACCCTCCAACATCACCCCCACATCCAGCGACGCCTCCTTCCTTGAGGAGCTTAATCACTACTATGGCCGCTTCGACAGGGACAATATAGAGACAGCCATCAAGGGTATGCTACCTGCCGATCACCAACCCCTCACACTCACCCCCTACGACGTATACGTGGCACTGAGTAGCACTAATGCACGTAAAGCTGCTGGCCCTGACGGCATCCCCGGGCGCGTCCTCAGGGCCTGTGCTGCGCAGCGGACAGACGTCTGGACTGACATCTTCAACCTGTCACTTGCCCAACCAGTTGTCCCCATTTGCCTTAAAACCACCTCCATCGTGCCAGTGCCAAAACACTCCACTGCGGCAAGCTTCAACGACTTCCGCCCAGTTGCACTTACCCCCATCATCACCAAGTGCTTCGAGAGGCTGGTCCTGGTACACCTCAAAAGCTGCCTACCCCCCACACTGGATCCCTATCAGTTTGCCTACCGCTAGAACAGGAGTACGGAGGATGCCATCTCAACGGCACTTCACTCCGCCCTCTCCCACCTCGCCAACAGAGACACTTACGTAAGAATGCTGTTCATCGATTACAGCTCAGCATTCAACACCATTATACCATCAAAACTGATCACCAAACTCGGTAACCTGGGCATCGACCCCTCCCTCAGCAACTGGATACTGGACTTTCTAACCAACAGACCCCAGTCTGTGAGGTTAGACAAGCACACCTCTTCAACCCTCACCCTGAACACCGGCGTTCCACAGGGCTGTGTGCTGAGCCCTCTCCTCTACTCCCTCTTCACCTATGACTGCACATCTGTACATGGTACTAACACCATCATCAAGTATGCAGCTGATACAACGGTGATTGGCCTCATCAGCAGCAACGTGTTTCTAGCATCAGGTTCCTGGGAGTCAACTCAGCAAATACCCGACCGCTAAAGATCCAGAGAGAATCATTCATATCATTTCCAATTCTTGTGATCTGATAATAGACGAATTCTACAACATTCGTCAGCCACAGGACGATGAAGCTGCCGGAGATGGTGAAGAGTAAAACCACAGACCTCCTCCTGCTCTCCATCTCCGGGTCACTGCGGTTCTCCCCCTTGCTCTCACCCCTCAGCCCCTTACGGACCCGACTGGCCACTAAAATGTGCCGGACTGTCAGAGCGTTGAGCAGCAGGATTACAGCGAAAGGGAGAAACGGAGTTAAAACCGTGTCGATCCAGTCAAATGCCACCCACCCGGGGTCAGTGAAATAACTGTCCATCGGGACACAGCCCCACGGGACATTGTCGATGATTGACCGGGGTTCCCGTGTGAAGTAGCGGGGAACGTTTTTCACACAGAGCAGAATGCCGGCTGTTGCCAGAACCGCAGCCGCGGTTTTCCCGGTACAATATTTAGTTTTCAGCTTTTGGCAACAAATGAGGACAAACCGATCAAAGGTGAAAGTGACGGTGAACCAGACAGAACAGTCTGTAGCTGCATACCTCAGTACATAGATAACACTGCACACAGGGGTGATGGTCAGGAAACTCCAATAAAAGTAAAGATATCTGATCTGATGCAAAATGACGTCGGTGATGGCGACCAGTAGATCGGCCGCTGCCATGGCCACCAGGTAGCGAGTGGTGAAGGTGGAGAGGCCGCACTTTCCCCGGGACAGGATCACAATCGCCACTAAATTCACTGCGGAAAGACAAGGGAACGGACACTGGGCATTTACTCAACACGGTCTCCGGGGCTGAACACCGGCTCGACTTTCAGCTCAAGATCAGTAGTGTTGGAGTCTGTGCGCGGCTGCTGCAAATTTTAAAATGTCGGAGCCGGTTCTGACTTTGCCCGACCTGCCTGCCTTCTTCAGGGGTGAACAGATAGGCGACGGGCGGGGACAGGGCGGGGAGGGAACGAACGGCCATCCACCCACTACAATAGGCGCAATGTTGCTTTCTATAGTAAACCCTGCTGCTGCTCGCAGACTCTGATGGGGCCGCTTTCACAGTCCTAACCGTGACCGGCCGTGTTTAACCAGGGCTCCGGGAACTCGGCATCTGATGGGGACGAGGAGGGAGGGATCCAGAGGGAAGGCAGCGACAACTTAGAATTCGGCAGCAGCAGAGTGGATCCGTTAATGGATTCATTCCACAGTGAGTTCAGTTCAGTAACACCACACACACACACACACACACACACACACACACACACACACACACACACACACACACACACACACACACACACACACACACACACACACACACACACACACACACACACACACACACACACACACACACACACACACACACACACACACACACCAGTAGATCCGCGGCCCCTGGTCCAATAGATCGATCCAATTATTAAACAATAGGCGGTGGAATCCCAGTGTGACAGACAGACTGCACAGTGAGTGAGACACAATGTCCACAGGAGCGGCTGTTCACTCTGATCAATAACTCAGACAGAGTGAACTTCACAATGTGAATCCCTCTCTCCCAGTGACACCGTCTCAGAGAGCTGCCTGCCTGTCCCGAGCACTGGGACAATTCTGGGCAAGGTGCCACTGAAGGCAAGAACAACATTCTAGTTGCTCTCGTCAGCAGTGAGAGAAAAAAAACGGTTAGTTTCAGCTGTCTGAAAATAACAAACATCACAGCGTTAATTCAAAAATATTTCCCTGAGATGATTGATATTCTTCACATATTCTTGTACAACGTTCATCAGTTGGGAACGTGTAACATGATCATAATCAGGTCAACAGCAGTTAACTTGAATTGTTTTGCTCACTTACCAGGGACTCCAACGGCAGCAATTATCGCGTACAAGATTTTCTCCACACTGTAATATTGCTCCAGTTTCCACCCCATTTCCTATGCCCAGCGACGTTTCCCCGTGAGCTGCCGGTAAGTTCTCGGAAAGAAATGCTGAGGCAGAATATTCCTGGAGATTTTATACCGTTTCCCGTGAAGTTTCAACAGAGTTTAAAAATATTAGTTGTGGTAAGTGATTTTTTAAATATTATTCACAAACAGATGACATCAGCCGAGTGAAATCCCTGCTGAGAAAGGTTGATTCAGGGAATTGATTGAGAACTACAAGGACTGGGAATTGTGGCGATAGATACTGCGGGATGGAAATTGGGATCGGCGGCATTGTTCCAGCAAAGGGGATGTTGATTCAAACTCCATCAGATCGAACTCCCCATCACATGATGTTTGGCTGATTTCCTTCAATCCGTTTCACTCAACAAGGCAATGCCAAATTCCAGGAACCCTCTCAGGGCTTCTGGTGCCCATTTTGAAGATGGACTGGACTGGGCGTTCTTTGTCCACAGGTTGAGGAATTAGTTCAACACATCAGCTCAGACTAAAATACCCCCCCCCCCCCCCCTCCCACGCCTCCACTCTGCTTCACTACTCAATATGATCGCGGCTTCACTGACTGTGACCTCTACCCCATACTCCCGCTGACCCCGGTAACCATTTACTCCCTGCTTGCCTGGAATAGATCTGACTATACCATGGGACAATAACCTTCTCTGCTTTCATTACCTCTGAGCAGGAACGACCCAAAGACTCAGGACACTCACAGAACAGAAACATTGCCGCCTCAGAATTGTCCTAAACCTACATAAAACGGCGAATGATGCAGCACATCTCCCTCCTCTCTTTCTTTCTCTCTCCCTCCATCCTTACTGCTGCCGCTCTCTCTGAACTGTTACTCTCTCTCCTACGCTCTCCATTTCCCCTCTCTGAGGTGCCCTCTCTCTGTCCACTGATGGAGTGACACACAGTGGGATAGTAACATGATGATAATCAGGTCAACACGCGGAGTTATACAACTTATATCGTTCTGTTCACTTACCAGGGACTCCAACGGCAGCAATGAACACGTACACGATTTTCTCAACGTCGTAATATTCCTGCAGCTTTTCCCCCATTCCACTGCCTGGCGCCGTGTTTCCGTGAGCTCCCCGTAAAGCTTCGACAGAACATTAGCTGAGATTTTATACCATTTTCCGTCTCCATCGGGATAGAGAAGTTTCAATACATTTAAAAAATAGAGATTTTGAAATGATTCGCAAACAGATGACATCACCCAAGTGAAATCCCTGCGGAGACAATTTGTGATTTAAACAGGGAATTGATTTAGAAACTCCAAACACAGGGAATTGGTGCGATAGATACTGAGGGATGGAAATTGGCAGCGGGGCATTGTTCCCACAATGGGGATATTGTTTCAATCTCCATCAGGTCCAACTCTCCACATCGTGTTGTTTTTCTGATTTCATTCAAGCCGTTTAACTCAGCAAGGCAATGTCAAATTCCAGGGACAAAAATGGAGCAGAACTGATAATACAACCATATAACCATATACCAATTACAACACGGAAACAGGCCATCGCGGCCCTACACATCCGTGCCGGACATTTATTGTCCCCTAGTCCCATCTACCTGCACTCAGACCATAACCCTACATTCCTTTCCCATCCATATACATATCCAATGTATTTTTAAATGATAAAATCGAACCTGGCTCCACCACTTCCACTGGAAGCTCATTCCACACAGCTATCACTCTCTGAGTAAAGAAGTCCCCCCTCATGTTACCCCTAAACTTCTGTCCCTTAATTCTGAAGTCGTCCTCTTGCTTGAATGTTCCCTACTCTCAATGGGAAAAACTTGTCAATGTCAACTCTGTCTATCCCTCTCAACATTTGAAAGACCTCTATCAAGTCCCCCCTTAACCTTCTGCGCTTCAGTAAATAAATACCTAACTTATTCAACCTTTCTCTGTAACTTAGTTGCTGAAACCCAGTCACCATTCCAGTAAATCTCCTCTGTACTCTCTCAATTTTGTTGACATCCTTACTTTAATTGGGCGACCAAAATTGTACACCACACTCCAGAATTGGTCTCACCAATGCCTTGTACAATTTTAACATTACAGCTGAACTTCTATACTCAATGCTTTGATTTATATAGGCCAGCACACCAAACGCTTTCTCTACCACCGTATCTACACGAGATTCCACCTTCAGGGGACTATGCACATTTCGTAGATCCCTCTGTTCAACTGCATTCCTCAATTCGCTACCATTTACCATGTACGTCCTGTTTTGATGTGTCCTGCCAAGATGTAGCACCTCACACTTATCAGCATTAAACTCCATCTGCCATCTTTCAGCCCATTTTTCCAATCTGTAGACTTTGGAAATCTACTTCATTATCCACAATACAACCTATCTTAGTATCATCTGCATACTTACTAATCCAATTTACCGCACGTCCATCCAGATCATTGATGTACATGACAAACAACAGTGGACCCAAGACAGATCCCTGAGGCTCCCCACTAGTCACCTGCCTCCAGCCTGACAAACAACCATCCACCATTTCTCTCTGGTGTCTCCCATTCAGCCACTGTTGAATCCAACTTGCTACAACTGCATTTATACCCAACAAAGAACCTTCTTAACGAACTGTCCACGAGGAACCTTGTCAACGGCCTTACTAAGGTCCATATAGACAACATCCACTGTTTTACCCTCATTAATCTCCCTATTAACCCCTTCCAGAAGATTAGTCAAACATGATCTTCCAGGCACAATTCCATGTCGACTGTTCCTAATCAGACCCTGTTTATACAGATGGTTGTATATATTATCTCTAAGTATATTTTCCATTATTTTGCCCACCACTGAAGTCAAACTAACAGGTCTATAATTGCTAGGTTTACTCTTAGAACCCTTTTAAAACAATGGAACAACATGCGCAGTACGTCAATCCTCGGGCACTATTCACGTTTCTAATGACATTTGAAATATTTCTGTCATAGCCCCTGCTATTTCTACACTAAATTCCCTCAATGCCCTAGGGAATCTCCTGTCAGGACTTGGTGACTTATCCACTTTTATATTTTTTCAAAAGTCAGTACTTCTTTTTCTTTTAATTTCATAGTATCCAATCGAATCTACTTGTTTCTTTTACCTCACATAATTCAATATCCTTCTCGTTGGTGAATACCGAAGAAAAGAAATTGTTCAATATCATCCCTATCTCTTTTGGATCTGCAGATAGCTGTCCACTCCGTCTCTCTAATTGATCAATGTTATCCCTATTTATCCTTTTACCATTAATACAGCTGTAGAATCCCTTTGGATTTACTTTCACCTTAATTGCCAAAGCAACCTCATATCTTCTTTTAGCTTTTCTAATTTATTTCTTAAGATTCCTTTTACATTCTTTATTATACTCAAGCAACTCATTCACTCCATGCTGCTTATAATTAATGTAGATCTCTCTCTCTTTCCGAACCAAGTGTCCAATTTCCCTTGAAAACCATGGCTCTTTACAATTTTTACTATTGCCTTTCAACCGAACAGGGACATAAATTTTCTGTACTCTTAAAATGTCCCCTTAAAATGTCCTCCATTTCTCTTCTATATCATCCCCATAAAACAAACTGTCCCAATTCACTCCTTTTAAATCCTTTCGCATCTCATCAATGTTATCCTTTCTCCAATCAAAAATCTTAACCCTAGGTCCAGTTCTGATAATTATATTGAAACTGGACCCGAAGTGTTCCCCAACGCATACCTCCGCCACCTGACCTGTCTCATTTCCTAACAGGAGGTCCAGCACTGCCCCTTCTCTAGTAGGTAGGGACGACAGATGGCGCAATGGGCTAAGTGTTCGGCTGGCGACCGGAAGGTAGCCGGTTCGAATCCCGCTTGGAGTGCATACTGTCGTTGTGTCCTTGGGGCAAGACACTTCACCCACCTTTGCCTGTGTGTGAATGTAATGTAATTATGTGAAGCACTTTGGGGTCAATGCAAGTTGACTAAAAATGTGCTATATAAATAAGATTATTATATTATTATTATTATTAGGTACCTCTATGTATTGCTGCAAAAAAACTATCCTGCACCCATTTTACGAACTCCAAACCATCCAGCCCATTTACAGAATGTGTTTCCCAGTCTATGTTTGGAAAATTGAAATATCCCACAATCACGACCTTGTGCTTACTACTCAGTGACTCACTGTGGTGGTACTGATGGAGTGACAAACTGCGGTGGTACTGATGGAGTGACACACTCTGGTGGTACTGATGGAGGGACACACTGTGCTGGTTGTATTGATAGAGGGACAAATTGTGGGGTGGTACTGATCAAGTGACAAAATATGGGGTAGTATTGATGATATGACAAATTGTGGGTTGTGCTGATAGAATGACACACTGTGGGGTAGTACAGATGGACTGACATTCTATGGGTAGTACTGATGGAAGTGACACCATGGGGCAGCACTGCTGGAATGAAATAGTACTGATGGAATGACACACCGTGGGGTAATTCTATTCGAATGGCACACTGTGGGATTATCGTGATGGATTGACACATTGCGGCCAGTAATGATGTAATGACACACTGTGGGGTAGCACTGAAATAATGACAATTTGTGCTAGTACCTGTGAGATGACACAATGTGGGGTAGTCCTGATGGATTGGATTGGATTGGATTCCTTTATTGTCATTCAGACCTTTCGGTCTGAACGAAATTTCGTTGCCTGCAGTCATACATATAATAATAAAACACAAAACATACAATAAACACAAATTAACATCTACAATGTGAGTTCACTAGGCACCTACTCACGGTGATGGGTGCAAAAGCCTTATGGGGCTGTCCCACTTAGGAGACTGGAACGGAAACCTCTGGAGACTTTGGGCCCCACCCAAGGTTTCCGTGCGGTTCCCAGAGGTTTTTGTCAGTCTCCCTAATAGTCGAAAGTGGTTTCCGCTTCTTCTATGTTCCGGCGATTATTTAAAAAAACGACAAAACCGGCCGTTTTAAAAATCGGTATTTTTTTAGTTGAAGCCGGTTGCGATGCTAGTTGCCGGAGGTTGCCGGAAGTTGCCGGCGGTTGCCGGAGGTTGCAGGAGGTTCAACCGGAACCACCGGGAACATCCGGGAACCGCACGGAAACCTTGGTAAGACCTCCACGGTGAGAAAAGGGTTAAATATTAACATAAGCATGTGAAATTGGTCACACCTGGCCGTGCTCAATCATAATTGCAGAGTTTGGAAAAGCATCCCAGGTTCGTGTTTAAATCATTTAGAACCATGAGAGCAGGGATTCAAATAGTTAGGTGGATTTTACTAAAAGTCAATTTACTGATGTCAGCAGTAGCACATGTACTTCAGCTTTTCAAGAAAGGCAGAAGGGCAAGGGGGAAGAGGAAGTAGAAGAAGAGGTGACAGTGGGTGAAGCCCTTCTTGCAAAGAAGGTTAAGGCTTGGCCAATACGATAACTTAATTAAATTGCTGCAAGAGGAGGATTTGGCAACATTTAAAAGCTTTCCGCGAATCACACCTAAGCTATTTAATGAGCTGAAGGAAACTGTGGGTCCCCAGCTGAAAAAAAGGAGATCTATATGAGGAAGCCACTGGATCCAGGACTGCGTCTAGCCATCACACTCCGCTATTTGGCATCAGGGGACTCTTACAAGAGCTTCAGCTACAACTTTCTTGTAGCCCACAACACCATCAGTAAAATTGTCCGAGAGACCTGTGAGGCAATCATTGACGTATATGGGGATAATGTGATCGACTGCCCCAGAACACCAAATGATTGGAAGAGGGTGGCGCAGGGCTTTGATAAACGGTGGAATGTTAAACATACATGTGGGGCAGTGGATAGCAAACATGTGGCAATCCGGTGTCCACCCAAGGGAGGTTCAAAGTATTACAATTATAATTTTCACTCCATAGTACTGCTAGCCGTGGTGGACTCGAACTACAAATTCGTGTATGTGGATGTGGGCACACCTGACAGTGTAGCAAATGCCAAGATCTGGAGAAAGAGCCCCCTCGGACAGTCAATGGAAAATGGAACAGCAGGCATGCCTGACCCCGAAACTCTGCCACGAGAAGCCAGCCCGGACATATTCTACAGTATGGTTGGTGATGATGCCTTTGCACACAGGCCGTGGATGATGAAGCCATATCCACACACTAATTTGAGATGGGATCAGAGGATGTTTAATTATAGGCTTTCCAGGGCAAGGAGGGTTGTTGAAAACGCATTTGGAATCATCTCAAGCAGATTTCGTTGCTTGCTGTATGTGATGGAGCAGGAGCCCAAGAATGTTGAGACGATTGTGTTTGCAGCATGTGTCCTCCACAACCTGATCCGTGTCAGATGTGCAGCAGCATCATCTCCAATCATGGAGGAGGGTGACTTATTTGACGTCCACACGGGAAACATAACACCAGGGCAGGAAGTTAATGCCGCACGTATGGTACCATTGCAGGGATTGCTAGGTAACACCTGTTCAAGGAGTGACAAAGAGCAGAGAGAACATATCTGCTCTTAATAATACTCAGCCCTGGGTAGTTTGCCATCGCAGAACAAAGGTATTTGAGGAACAAAGTCAGCATCACACTGTCCAAGCTGTGATGAAGCACTGCAGGAGGAGACCGCAGTGAAGGAAAGAAAAGTTTTATGTGAAGACAATTGAACTCAAGCTAATTCTGTTTAATTCCAGATGAAGAGTGACCTTCTCTTCTCATTTGTCAGGAAGACTTATTTGCAGTTGTTTTATCCAAAAACTGTCTTCATCTTAGAAAATGTAAGAACATTTATTTGTAGATAACATCATGTGGTATGTTCATATTTTTTCATTGTGCAAGCGTTCTATTGAACAGCTTAATTTGAGGTTATCACAGAGAAGAACTATTTTGCTTTTACTTTTTACTTACAGCATTATTTCAATGTTTGATGAACCCTTTTTAGCAATTCATTTCCTTTTACTTGTCGTGGTGTTGAGTTTCCCAAGATGTGTGACAATGCCCTAGTATGTTGGAGATTTCAGTGCCTTTTAAGAGATGTGGAAACACTTTACATCTAGTGTGCTGCTTGTTTTATTTATAACCATATAACCATATAACAATTACAGCACGGAAACAGGCCATCTCGACCCTTCAGGTCCGTGCCGAACACATATTCTCCCCTAGTCCCATATACCTGCCCTCAGACCATAACCTCCCATTCCATTTCCGTCCATATAACTATCCAATTTATTTTTAAACGATAAAAAAGAACCCGCCTCCCCCACCTTCACTGGAAGTTCATTCCACACAGCCACCACTCTCTGAGTAAAGTTCCCCTCATGTTACCCCTAAATTTCAGTCCCTTAATTCTCAAGTCATGTCCCCTTGTTTGAATCCTCCCTACTTTCAGTGGGAAAAGCTTTTCCACGTCAACTCTGTCTATCCCTCTCATCATTTAAAAAACCTATATCAAGACCTTCTGCGCTCCAAAGAATTAATCCCTAACTTTTTCAACCTTTCTCTGTAACTTAGTTGCTGAAACCCAAGCAACATTCTAGTAAATCTCCTCTGTACTCTCTCTATTTTGTTGACATCCTTCCTATAATTAGGCGACCAAAATTGTACACCATACTCCAGAATTGGCCTCACCAATGCCTTGTACAATTTTAACATTACATCCCAACTTCTATACGCAATGCTCTGATTTACAAACGCCAGCACACCAAAAGCTTTCTTTACCACCCTATCTACATGAGGTTACACTTTCAGGGAACTGTGCACAGTTATTCCCAGATCTGTTTATTTACTGATTCATCAATAGGTGTAATAAAATCCCCTTGCAAATGCAGCGCACTCGTGGCGTTGTGTTTTTTTTAATCACACATTGTAGCACACGCGAGAGGCTGAGAATTCCGTCCCTTATCTGGTGTGCTTCTCAATAATCCGTAAACATTATTCATGATTTTTGAGACTTTTAAAGAGATGAGATGTTCTGCTGCTATTGAAAAAATGGTTCCTAGACAACAATGTTGGTTTGAATAAACAATTATTCTTCATTGTGCAAAGTTTACAAAAAGTGATCAACCAAATTATTATCAAAACATTTTTAAACAGGCTTCATAGATTTAACATTTCAAAATAACATGACTTCAGACAAAACACAAGAAAGTCCAGGTAGCAAGAACAACAAAATTCAACAATCTTTTATCAAACGGTAAACAACCACATCAAACGTTACATTATTCATTCTCCATGTCCCGGAAGAAACCTCTTGGAACAGGTGATGCTCCTCTTGAGCATCACCTTGATCAGAATAATCTGTGACGATTGCAGCCAACACAGATCCTGTGGGCTGGAAGTCAGTGTACTGCCTCTGAAATTTAAAAAAAAAGGTTTTGAAGTTTTCAGCAACACTGACCATGAAAAGCTACAATTGACATGTTGACATTCTTGAAAATTCCATTGGCTCTGCGGTCAGATCACGTGCCACTTTTTGATACAACTTATTAGCATGTACGGGAGCAGGATGAATTACATTGTCTTATGAGGGCTTGAACAACACATGATAATATTCGTGAAAGCTTATAAAGTTTCATATGTTGAGGCTGCGGTCTTGATGAAAGCTTTTGAAACATAGATCCATATCTTTGTTGAACTTAACAAAATTCACTGTGGAATTAATTTGACAAAGAGCGCAATCATTAATGTTTCCATTATATAGTTTGTACCTGCTCAGAATGTTGCCAGCGCTGCGGCATTGGATTAATTTGACGTGCAAACTGCCGACGTGGCAGTTGTGGATCTGGCTGGGCATACTACAACAGAAATGAAATCATAGTGAATATGTCCTCTAAATTACAGAGATTGCAGCACGATGATCATATGAATGACAGAAAATCTAGATTGCATTTTACACTGTCGCAGTGATTCATGGCATCATTTACAAGTTATCTACATATTGCCATGTATTGCACAGGTGGGTGGACGTGAATCATGGTGGCGATGAACTGTCATCTTATATAGGAACTCCTCCAGAGGTGTTTCACCCCACCAGTCATCCTCTATGTACTTTCGGATATCGCTCAACTGCTCCAAGATCTGAAACATAAATACAAAAGTAAGCAGCACAATGGTGGATGGAGGCATTGATTAATGAGATGTTAAATGTCCTGAAATGGTAAACTATGCACTTACAAAACTCACGCCGACATTTTGTCCGTCAGCGTGTGGCGAACCAACAGGTGACGATTCCCTACTTTCAGTATCGCGTTGAGCACGCCTTCTGGAGTGCTGTTCAATGGTGGAGGGGTTCATGGTTGAAGTGCCCTCCAGTGGGTCCTCCACCTCCTCACGGGGCGCAGCGGACAATTGACGCGCCTGTTGAAAGGGGAAGAGATAAAGCTAGTCTTAAAATGTGTGAGAAACATAACGACTTAACTATGTCATAAGAATGACCTTTGTCCCGCTTTTTCTGCTTATCACTCGCACAATGTGCGAGGCCAGGAATCCCCACGTTTCATTCACCCACTTCTGCCTTGGGGTGAGGTTGCTTCCAGCAGCCCCAGACTTGGTGGCCTTGGTTGTTATCCTCCCAAATATTGTTCTCTGACTCTTCACCCATTGGTAGAGCTGTTCATCTGCATGGGATGGCAAGACACTGTGGTAAATTTACCTCTGAAAGGTGCATTCATTTCTTCCAAAGGAAAAGGGTTTTCGGCACTGCAGGACGTAAACAATCATCTGCTAAAAGACCATTGAGGCATGAGTTAATTGCTGGATAAAAGCTTCCTATAGATCAGTGATTCCCAACCAGGGGCCATGGCAAATTTCAGGGGGGCACAGAAAAAAATGGGATTTTGGGGGCCACAGGTTCAATGAAGGGGGGCACAGGGTTGCCTCCTAAATTTTAGTTCTAATAAATTTAAATCTATGTAGTTAAAATATTTTTGATGTTTGTGCAATGGAATAAAAGAGAATATATGTGCAATTAATAGACTGATATTTTTATGGAAGATATTATAATATTGAAGTACTTTTTTCCGCTAATAATGTCGGGGGGCGCAGAAAAATTGAAAGATTACAAGGGGGCCATGAGCTAAAACGGTTGGGAACCACTGTTCTAGATGATCCTCTTGTTCATGACCCACGAATGAGCTTATTATCTGCTTGAAATACGAAAACGTGAAAAAGTGACCAGCCAAAGGCTCCTCCGTGTCTTCCGAGGGATGCTATTAAATCCCTGGGGAAGTGAACAAAAACAACTAATGTAGGGTTGGAGACCAAATTCTGATACATCTGTTAGATTTGCCTGCGAGGCAATGGAGAAGGTTTCTACACAACTTCGCATGCATAACCTTATTTTAAATCACATAAATGAAAGGTGTTCTTGTATTAAAATATCTGATTTCTTAAAATCAACCTGTAGTCATTGCACTGATGTCTGAGCTAATTGCAACGTCTGAGATACTTAAAGTAAATGAATATGTTCTAGCTGGTACAGAGGCACAGAAGTTGATACCTTAAAACAATGTCAACATTTCCTAATGGTCTTGCTTTCCGCATATCTAATGCAGGTTTGGAGACAAGAAGCAGACACATCTGTCAGATTTGTCTGCAAGAAAATGGGGAGGGTTTTACACAGAATTGCCTGCATACCATTCTTTAACAATCACATTGATGAAAGGTGTTCTTGGAGGAAAGGTTGTGACAAATTTAATTTATCCTGTCTCAAGTGCACTGACAGCTAAAAGAAAATGTCTGAGCTACCGAAGGAAAATTAATAAGCATGTACATACAGGTGCAGTTGGGATACTGATTCGCCTTTTCCTCGAACCGTCTCCTTTTCAAATCCCTATCCTTGTACCCCTCCCTTTCCTTGTCATAGAGAGTATCATTGAGCTTACCATTCCACCAGATCCCCCTCCTGCTGCCTGGTGGAGTTGTATTGCGGAATCTTCCTCCAGCCCTGCTTCACAACCAATGGGGAATCTGCCATGGATGCAGATTCAGAGATTGGTGAGAGGGATCTAGTGTTGTCTTCACATGTGGCAATGTCGGTGGGGACATATTCCACCTGCCTGTTCTCCTCTGCCGGGGGTCTGTCATGCAGGGCTACCTCCTGCTGTGGCATGTCCTTCTGCCACTCCTCCTCCTGGGTGTGTGACACACGTATGGAAGGCGTTTTGGACGGTTTGCCCTATTCCTGTTTGTGTGTCTTTTGGGAGCCATCACCTCTATAAATTTCCTCTGCTAAATGAACTCTGCAACTGTGATTGACCACGCCCAGGAGTGACAGAGGTCACATGCTTATGTTAATTTCAACATTTTTCCCCACTCATGTGTATCCCACCAGAGAGGTCTTACCAAGGTGTCCATAAACTGAGACTGGGATAAATAATGGCATCTCCAGAAAAGTTAACTTCGCATATTAGAGCTGGTTAAACAAGATAAACCATGAACATCAGGACAAAATTTGGATCTCCAGATATACCCAACTAACACCCGACCATGTGTAATGACACACCATCTATTATACCTTAAAACTACTAAAACTTACGGGGAAGCATGGGCAGCCACAATCAGCCTAATGGCCGGGTAACAGCGCAAATCATCGCTAGATGACTCAGACAGGCTTGGGAGCTGCTGGGGTGGATACTGACATCTTAAGTTTCTATCCACAAGGGCAACAGCAACACCGGCAGCTAGAGACAAGGAAGTGCCTATGGACCATATCCTGGCAACAGCAGAGAAAGACCTTCCAATTCTTTATAATAAGCCAATAACCAAACCTGCGGTATTATAACCATATAACCATATAACAATTACAGCACTGAAACAGGCTATCTCGGCCCTACAAGTCCGTGCTTTATTTCCCTCAGTCCCACCTGCCTGCACTCATACCATAACCCTCCATTCTCTTCTCATCCATATGACTATCCAATTCATTTTTAAGTGATACCAACGAATCTACCTCCACCACTTCCACGAAGCTCATTCCACACCGCTACCACTCTCTGAGTAAAGAAGTCCCCCCTCATGTTACCTCTAAACGTATGTCCCTTAATTCTGAAGTCATGTCCTCTTGTTTGAATCTTCCCTATTCTCAAAGGGAAAAGCTTGTCCACATCAACTCTGTCTATCCCTCTCATCATTTTAAATACCTCTATCAAGTCCCCCCTTAAACTTCTGCGCTCCAGAGAATAAAGACCTAACTTATTGAACCTATCTCTGTAACTTAGTTGTTGAAACCCAGGCAGCATTCTAGTAAATCTCCTCTGTACTCTCTCTATTTTGTTGACATCCTTCCTATAATTGTGCGACCAAAATTGTACACCATACTCCAGATTTGGTCTCACCAATGCCGTGTACAATTTTAACATTACATCCCAGCTTTTATACTCAATGCTCTGATTTATAAAGGCTAGCATGCCAAACGCTTTCTTTACCACCCTATCTATATGACATTCCATCTTCAAGGAACTAAGCACTGTTATTCCCAGATCACCTCTGTTCATCTGTATTCTTCAATTCACTACCATTTACCATGTACGTCCTATTTTGATTCGTCCTGCCAAGGTGTAGCACCTCACATTTATCAGCATTAAACTCCATCTGCCATTTTTCAGCACATTTTTCCAAATGGCCTAAACCGCTCTGTAGACTTTGGAAATCCTCTTCATTATCCACAATGTTGGTATCATCTGCATATTTACTAATCCAATTTACCACACCTTCATCCAGATCATTGATGTACATGACAAACATTGATGTACAAGGACCCAACACAGATCCCTGAGGCACCCCACTAGTCACCTGCCTCCAACCCGATAAACAACCATCCACCATTACCCTCTGGCTTCTCCCATTCAACCACTGTTGAATCCATCTTGCTATTCCGGCATTTATACCCAACAGTTGAACCTTCTTAACCAACCTTCCATGAGGAACCTTGTCAAAGGCCTTACTAAAGTCCATATAGACAACATCCATTGCTTTACCCTCGTCAATTTCCCTAGTAACCTCTTCAAAAAATTCAAGAAGATTAGTCAAACATGACCTTCCAGGCACAAATCCATGTTGACTGTTCCTAATCAGACCCTGTTTATCCAGATGCTTATATATATATATTATCTCTAAGTATCTTTTCCATTATTTTGCCCACCACTGAAGTCAAACTAACAGGTCTATAATTGCTAGGTTTACTCTTAGAACCCTTTTTAAACAATGGAACAACATGCGCAGTACGCCAATCCTCGAGGGCTATTCCCGTTTCTAATGACATTTGAAATATTCATGTCATAGCCCCGGCTATTTCTACAGTCCTAGGGAATATCCTATCAGGACCTGGAGACTTGTCCACTTTTATATTTTTCAAAAGTGTCAGTACTTCTTTTACTTTGAAGCTCATAGTATCCATAGCTACTCTAATAGTTTCCCTTATCTCACATAATTCAATATCCTTCTCCTTGGTGAATACCGAAGAGAAAAATAGTTCAATATCTCCCCCATCTCTTTTGACTCTGTAGATAGCTGTCCACTCTGTCTCTCCAATGGACCAATTTTATCTCTCGTTATCCTTTTGCTATTAATATAACTGTAGAAACCCTATGGATTTACTTTGGACAAACTTGCCAAAGCAACCTCGTATCTTCATTTAGCTTTTCTAATTTCTTTCTTAAGATTCTTTTTACATTCCTTATGCTCCTCAAGCACCTCATTTACTTCATGTTGCATATAATTATTGTAGATCTCCCTCTTTTTCCGAACAATATGTCCAATTTCCCTTGAAAACCAGGGCTCTTTCCAATTTTTACTGTTTCCTGGCAACCGAACATGAACATAAAGATTATGTACTCTTAAAATTTCCCCTTTAAATGCCCTCCATTTCTCTTCTACATCTTTCCTATAAAACATAATGTCCCAGTTCACTCTTTTTAAATCATCTCGCATCTCAGCAATGTTATTGTGATCACTGGACATGAAGTGCTCCCCAACGCATACCTCCGCCACCTGTCCCGTCTCATTTCCTAACAGGAGGTCCAGCACTGCCCCTCCTCTAGTAGGTACCTCTATGTATTGCAGCAAAAAACTATCCTGCACACATTTTACAAACACCAAACCATCCAGCCCATTTACAGAATGTGTTTCCCTGTCTATGTGTGGACAGTTGAAATCTCCCACAATCACCTTGTGCTTACTACTAATATCTGCTATCTCCTTACATATTTTCTCTTACAATTCTCGTTCCCTATTTGGCGGTCTATAATACGCCCCTATAAGTGTTGCTTCACCTTTTCCATTTCTCAGTTCCACCCAAATAGCCTCCCTAGATGAGCCCTCCAATCGATCCTGCCAAAGCACTGCTGTAATATCTTCCTTGACTAGCAATGCAACACCTCCACCTCATGCCCCTCCAATTCTATCACACCTGAAGCAACGAAATCCTGGAATATTTAGTTTCCAATCACAGCCCTTCTGCAACCATGTTTCACTGATCACCACAAAATCATACTTCCAGGTGTGTATCCAGACTCTAAGCTCATCCACCTTTTTTACAATGCTCCTAGCATTAAAATATGCACATTTAAGAAACTTATTCTCTGTTTACTTACTTTTTTTTCTTCCTCCTCTTGTGTCCGAGTGCTTCCCTTTTCTGCTTCCTGCCTCCCATTCTGTCTACTAGCTTTTTCTATTTGAGTCCCTCGCCCCAACCATTCTAGTTTAAAGTCTCCCCAGCAGCCTTTGCAAATTTCCCCGCCAGGATATTGGTCCCCCTCGGGTTCAAGTGCAACCCATCCTTTCTGTACGGGTCCGACCTTCCCCAAAAGAAGTCCCAATGATCCAGGAACTTGAATCCCTGCCCTCTGCACCAGTCTTTCAGCCACGCAGTTATCCTCCACCTCGCTCCATTCCTACTCTCACTGTCGCGTGGCACAGGCAGTAATCCTGAGTTTGTTACCTTTTTGGTCCTTTTTCTTAACTCTCCTCCCAACTCCCTAAATCCTCCCTTCAGGACCTCTTCCCTTTTTTTTCTCCTATGTCATTGGTACCTATATGTACCACGACCTCAGGCTCCTCTCCCTCTGATTGTGTGAATGAGTATGTGTGTGCGTGTGTGAGAATGTTTGTGTGAATGAGTGTGTGTGTGAGTGTGTGCGAATGAGTATATGTGTGTGTGCGTAAATACATGTGTGTGTATGACTGTGTGCCTGAGTCTGTGTGAATTAATTTGTGTGTGAGTGTGAATGAGCCTGTGTGTGTATACGTGTGTGTGAATGAGTCTGTGTGTGTATGAATGAGTCTGCGTGTGCGTGTGTGAATGAGTGTGTGAATGAGTCTGTGTGTGTGAGAGAATGTGTGTGCGAATGAGTCTGTGTATGTGTGTGTGTGCGAATGAGTATGTGTATAGGTTACACAAAAAAGCTGGAGAAACTCAGCGGGTGCAGCAGCATCTATGGAGCGAAGGAAATAGGCAACGTTTCGGGCCGAAACCCTTCTTCAGACTGATCGGGGGCGGGGGTGGGTGGGGACAAGAAAGGGAAAAGGAGGAGTAGCCAGAAGGGGAATGGGAGGAGACAGCAGGGGGGCTGAGGAAGGGGAGGAGACAGCAAGGACTAACAAAATTGGGAGAATTCGATGTTCATGCCCCCGGGGTGCAGACTCCCCAAACGGAATATGAGGTGCTGTTCCTCCAATTTCCGGTGCTGCTCGCTGTGGCCATGGAGGAGACCCAGGACAGAGAGGTCGGAGGCCCTCCTCCACCATAAATGAGGCTCGCACCAGGGTCTCTTCCATACCCCGCAACACTGCTCTCTCTCCCCATCCCCGCACTCGCAACAAGGGCCGAGTCCCCCTAGTCCTCACCTTTCACCCCACCAGCCGTCACATACAAAAAGTAATCCTCCGTCAGTTTCGCCACCTCCAACGTGACCCCACTACTCGCCACATCTTCCCATCTCCCCCCATATCTGCCTTCTACTAAGACCGCTCCCTCCATAACTCCCTTGTCAATTCTTCCCTTCCCTCTCGGTCCACCCCCTCCCCGGCACTTTCCCTTGCAACCGCAAGAGATGCAACACTTGTCCCTTTACCTCCCCCCTCGACTCCGTTCAAGGACCCAAGCAATCGTTCCAGGTGCGACAGAGGTTTACCTGCATCTCTTCCAACCTCATCTATTGCGTCCGCTGCTCTAGATGTCAGCAGATCTATATCGGTGAGACCAAGCGGAGGTTGGGCGATCGTTTCGCCGAACACCTCCGCTCGGTCCGCAATAACCAAGCTGACCTCCCGGTGGCTCAGCACTTCAACTCCCCCTCCCACTCCGCCTCCGACCTCTCTGTCCTGGGTCTCCTCCATGGCCACAGCGAGCAGCACCGGAAATTGGAGGAACAGCACCTCATATTCCGTTTGGGGAGTCTGCACCCCGGGGGCATGAACATCGAATTCTCCCAATTTTGTTAGTCCTTGCTGTCTCCTCCCCTTCCTCAGCCCCCCTGCTGTCTCCTCCCATTCCCCAGCCTTCTGGCTACTCCTCCTTTTCCCTTTCTTGTCCCCACCCACCCCCGCCCCCGATCAGTCTGAAGAAGGGTTTCGGCCCGAAACGTTGCCTATTTCCTTCGCTCCATAGATGCTGCTGCACCCGCTGAGTTTCTCCAGCTTTTTTGTGTAACCTTCGATTCTCCAGCATCTGCAGTTCCCTCTTAAACACTGTGTATACTCTACTGCGTTATCTCTACAAGATATGCCCACCTTGAAGAAGTTCTCCTCTTCTCTCCGGAGACAGTTTCACAACCTCCTCTCTAACTGTCCCCCATCTGTGATCCCTCCTGCCCTCCAACTGTACAACCACATTCTTACCCAGACTCGATACCACAGCCACATCTGCTTCCTCGGGGCCTGCCTGCGCCTCCATCTCATACCCCATGGCTTCCAGCTACAGTTCCCTACCTCCCAGTTCGGACCCCAACCGGACCATCGGTACCGACTGGCCATCCACCGGCATACCCAGCAATTCTCCAACCGGGCACTGAGATCCACCCTGGCCGCGATGCGCCGGCACCAGCAGGAACTCACATCAACACTCCCTGAACTTCAGGCCTCACTAACCCAGACCTGCAACGGACCCCAATTATATTTTATCCGCCGGAAGATCCACCTCTTCAATCAACAATTCCTGGCCTATCTGAACTCCACCAAGGACCTCAAATTATCCCGCCTCCAGGCCGCTCCCGACGCCCCGCAACACCCGCAGACTCCGGGCCCCAACTCTGCCCTGCATCGCCTGCCCGAGTCCCGCGACGCCATCTTGGCCACGAGGAGCGCCTTCAACACTCACCAGGACGCCGCCTTCACCGACCTCCCCGTTGATGCTGCCGCCGCCGACCCTCACCTGCCTACCGATGACGCCCAGCCTCGCCGCTACGGTAACTCGGACTTTCTTCTCCCCGCCGATTCCTCCGACCCTCGCCGCTCTCTGGGACAACCTAGCCTCATCGCCGCACCGGGCCTACCCTACGCCGCCGTCTCACTGCCCCCCCCCCCCCCAATAACGCCGCCGGACCCGACCTACCGGGCATCGCCGCCGGACCCGACCCCGACCTACCGGGCATCGCCGCCGGACCCGACCCCGACCTACCGGGCATCGCCGCCGGACCCGACCCCGACCTACCGGGCATCGCCGCGGGACCGGGGCTTTCCCAGCATGGCCGCTGCACCGCACCCCGCTCATCTCGTCGCGTTCCCGGGCTGGCCGAGCCTTGCCGCCCCGCCGACCATCCGCCCACCGGGACCTCCCACACACCGCCCGCGGACCCCGACTCAACCGCCCATCGACGCCGAACATCGGGTCCGCTGACCCGCGCCACTGGACTATTACCATCGGGTTTGCTGACCCGCGCCACTGGACTCTCACCATCGGGTCCGCTGACCCGCGCCACTCCACCTCCCTCCAACAACCCACAGCCGTCGCCTTACCTGGAGCCTGGACTCTCCACTGGGCCTGAAGCCCTCACGCTGCTTACTCCCACTCTCCTGGGTTTGACTCCACTGGGCCCTAGTGCCAGTCGACCCAGCCTGGTCTACCTCAGTGGCAGTTCGACTGAGTCTCCTCCCACCACCCCCTCTAACTGTGTGGCCCCTGCTCTTCCCCACCCACACCACAGCCCTCTCACCCCCCACCCCTGACCACCCACCACCCCCCCACCACACATCGCCTCGTCCCCACCTGCCTTCCTCCGGCCCCAACCCCCATTCCTGTCGAGTGTTCACCATCCCCCCGACCTCCCCCTCTCCAACACCGAACGGTCCGTCCTCAACAGAGGTCTTACCTTTGTCCCCCTCCGTCCCCACCTCAATGAATTCCGCGCCCACCACGACTTGGAGCGCTTCTACCGTCGCCTCCGCCTCACAGCTTTCTTCCATGGGAAGGAGTCCTCGCCCCCCACTGATGACCCCTTTTCCCGTCTCCAACGCACCCCCTCCTCGTGGAACACCCCTCGTGGACAATTTCCGGCTTTAGAACTTTTTATCAATAACTGCCGTCGCGACATCAACCGCCTCAACTTCTCCACTCCCCTGTCTCACTCCAATCTCTCACCACATGAACGTTCTGCCATCGACTCACTCCGCAACAACCCAGATTTGGTTCTCAAACCCGCTGACAAGGGAGGTGCCGTGGTAGTCTGGCGCGCCGATCTCTACAAAGCTGAGGCCACGCGCCAACTATCGGACACCTCCTCCTACTTACCCCTGGACCATGCCCACTGACGAGCACCAGGCCACCATCTCCAGCACCATCACCAACTTCATCCACTCCAATGCCCTACCCGACCGAGCCTCCAACCTCATCGTTCCCCAGCCACGCACAGCCCGATTTTACCTTCTCCCTAAAATCCACAAACCTGATTGTCCCGGAAGACCCATTGTCTCCGCCTGTTCGTGCCCCACCGAACTCATTTCCAAATACCTTGACTCCATCCTATCACCCTTGGTTAAATCCCTCCCTACCTATGTCCAAGACACCTCAGACACTCTCCTTCGTCTCCGCGCATTCAATTCTCTAGGCCCTCACCCCCTCATCTTCACCATGGACGTCCAATCACTATACACCTCCATCCCCCACCACGATGGTCTCACAGCCCTCCGGTTCTTCCTCGACCAGAGAAGCAACCCATACCCAGCCACTGACACTCTCCTCCGCCTAGCGGAGCTGGTCCTTACCCTCAATAACTTCACGTTCGACTCCTCCCACTTCCTCCAAATACAAGGCGTAGCTATGGGCACACGCATGTGTGTAGCCTATTTGTAGGTTACGTCGAGCAATCCTTGTTCAATACATACCAGGGCCCCATCCCCGACCTCTACCTCCGCTACATCGACGACTGCTTTGGTGCCACCTCCTGCACACGCACACACCCATCTCCACTAGTGCCACCCCGACCAACATGACCCATCTACACTAGTCCCACCCTGACCAACATGCTCCATGTACACTAGTCTCACCCCGAACAACATGCCCCATCTACACTAGGCTAACCCCGACCATGGCCCATCCACACTAGTACCACCCCGACCAACATGCCCCATCAACACTTGTCCCACCCCGACCATCGTGCCATATCTAAACTAGTCTCACCCGACTAACATTCCCCATCTACACTAGTCCCACCCCGACCAACATGAACCATCTACACTAGACCAACCCCGACCAACATGCCCCATCTACACTACTGCCACACCGACCAACATGCCCCATCTACACTAGTCCCACCCCGACCAACATGCTCCATCTACACCAGTCCCACCCCGAACAACATGCCCCATCTACATTAGTCCCACCCCGACCAACATGCCTCATCTACACTAGTCCCACCCCGACCAACATTCCCCATCTGCACTAGTCCCACCCCGAACAACATGCCCCATCTACACTAGTCCCTCCCCGACTAACATGCCCCATCTACACTAGTCCCACCCCGACCAACATGTCCCATCTACACTAGTCCCACCCCGACCAACATGCCCCATCTACACTAGTCCCACCCCGACCAACATGCCCCATCTACACTAGCCCCACCCCGACCAACATGCCCCATCTACACTAGACCCACCCCGACCAACATGCCCCATCTACACTAGTACCACCCCGACCAACATGCCCCATCAACACTTGTCCCACCACGACCATCGTGCCATATCTAAACTAGTCTCACCCGACTAACATTCCCCATCTACACTAGTCCCACCCCGACCAACATGACCCATCTACACGAGACCCACCGCGACCAACATGCCCGATCTACACTACTCCCACACCGACCAACATGCCTCATCTACACTTGTCCCACCCCGACCAACACCCCATCTACACTAGTCTCACCCCGACCACATGCCCATCTACACCAGTCCCAGCCCAACCAACATACCCCATCTACACTAGTCCCACCCCGACCAACATACCCCATCAACACTAGTCCCAGCCCGACCAACATGTCCCATCTACACTAGTCCCAGCCCGACCAACGTCCCATCTACACTAGGAGGCCCACCCCGACCAACTTGCCCCATCTACACTAGTCCCTCCACGACCATCACGCCACATCTAAACTAGTCCCACCCAGACCAACATGCCCCATCTACACTAGTCCCACCGCGACCAACATGCCCCATCTACACAGGCCCCACCCCGACTAACATGCCCCATCTACACTAATCCTAGCCCGACCAACATGACCCATCTACACAAGGCCCACCCCGACCAACATGCCTCATCTACACGTCCCACTCCGACCAACATGTCCCATCTACACTAGGAGGCCCACCCCGACCAACTTGCCTCATCTACACTAGTCCCTCCACGACCATCATGCCACATCTAAACTAGTCCCACCCAGACCAACACTAGTCCCACCGCGACCAACATGACCCATCTACACAAGGCCCACCCCGACCAGCATGCCCCATCTACACTACTCCCACATCGACCAACATGCCCCATCTACACTAGTCCCACCCCGAACAACATGCCCCATCTAAACTAGTGCCAACCTGACCAACACGACCCATCTACACTAGTCCCACCCCGACCAACATGCCCCATCTACACTAGATCCACCACGACCAACCTGCCCCATCTACACTAGGCTAACCCCGATCAACATGCCCCATCAACAGTAGTCCCACCCGACCAACACGCTCCGTCTACACTAGTCCCAGCCCGACCAACATGTCCCATCTACACTAGTCCCATCCCGACCAACATGTCCCACCTACACTAGTCTCATCCCGACCAACATGTCCCATCTACACTAGTCTCACCCCGACCAACATGCCCCATCGACACAAGTCCCACCCCGACCAATATGTCCCATCTACACTAGGAGGCCCACCCCGACCAACTTGCCCCATCTACACTAGTCCCTCCGCGACCAACATGCCCCATCTACACTAGTCCCACCCCGACCATTATGACCCATCTACACTAGTCCCATCCCGACCAACTTGCCCCATCTACTCTAGTCCCACCCGGACCAACATGCCTCATCTACACTCGTCTCACCCCGACCAACATGCCCTATCTACAGTAGTCCCAACCCGACATACATGACCCATCTACATTAGTCCCACCCCGACCAACATGCCCCATCTACACTATTCCCACCCCGACCAACATGCCCCATCTACATTAGTCCCATTCCGACCAACATGTCTCATCTACACTAGTCCCACTCTGACCAACATGCCCCATCTACATTAGTCCCACGCCGACAAACACGCTCCATCTACACTAGTCTCACCCCGAACAACATGCCCCATCTCCGCTAGTGCCACCCCAACCAACATGACCCATCTACACTAGTCCCACCCCGACCAATATGCCCCATCTACACTAGTCCCACACCACCCAAAATGCCCCCTCTACACTATTCCCACCCCGACAAACATGCTCCATCTACACTAGTCCCACCCCGAACAACATGCCCCATCTCCACTAGTGCCACCACGACCAACATGACCCATCTACACTAGTCCCATCCCGACCAACATGTCCCATCTACACTAGGAGGCCAAACCCGACCATCTTGCCCAATCTACACTACTCCCACCTCGCCCAACAAGCCCCATCTACATTAGTCCCACCCCGAACAACATGCCACATCTACATTAGTCCCTCCACGACCATCATGCCACATCTAAACTTGTCCCACCGCGACCAACATGCCCCATCTACACAGGCCCTACCCCGACTAACATGCCCCATTTACACTAGTCCCACCCCGACCAACATGACCCATCTACACTAGACCCACCCCGACCAACATGCCCATCTGCACTAGTCCCACCCCAACCAACATGCCCCATCAACACTAGTCCCACCCCGAACAACATGCCCCATCTAAATTACTGCCACCCCGACCAACATGACCCATCAACACAAGTCCCACCCCGACCAACATGTCCCATCTACACTAGGAGGCCCACCCCGACCAACTTGCCACATCTACACTAGTCCTTCCACGACCATCATGCCACATCTAAACTTGTGCCACCGCGACCAACATGCCCCATCTACACAGGCCCTTCCCCGACTAACATGCCCCATTTACACTAGTCCCACCCCGACTAACATGACCCATCTACACTGGACCCACCCCGACCAACATGACCCATACTACACTAGACCCACCCCGACCAACACGCCCATCTACACTAGTCCCAGTCCGACCAACATATCCCATCTACACTAGACCCATCCCGACCAACATGTCCTATCTACACTAGTCTCACCCCGACCAATATGCCCCATCGACACGTCCCCACCCCGACCAACATGCCCCATCTACACTAGTCCCACCCCGACCAACATGCCTCATCAACACTAGTCCCATTCCGACCAACAAGCCCCATCTATACTAGTCCCACCCCGAACAACATGCCCCATCTACACTAGCCCCAGCCGACCAACATGCCCCATCTACACTAGTCCCATCCCGACCAACTTGCCCCATCTACTCTAGTCCTACCCGGACCAACATGCCTCACCTACACTCGTCTCACCACGACCACATCCCTATCTACAGTAGTCCCACCCCGACAAACATGGCCCATCTACACTAGCTCCAGCCCGACTAACATGCCCCATCTACACTAGTCCCACCCGACCAACATGTCCCATCTACACTAGTCCCACCCGACCAACATTCCCCATCTACACTAGTCCCACCTCGACCAACATGCCCCATCTACACCTAGTCCCTCCCCGACTAACATGCCCCATCTACACTAGTCCCACCCCGACCAACATGTCCCATCTACTCTAGTCCCACCCCGACCAACATGCCCCATCTACACTAGTCCCACCCCGACCAACATGCCCCATCTACACTAGTCCCACCCCGACCAACATGCCCCATCTACACTTGTCCCACCACGACCATCGTGCCATATCTAAACTAGTCTCAACCGACTAATATTCCCCATCTACACTAGTCCCACCCCGACCAACATTCCCCATCTATACTAGTCCCACCTCGACCAACGCCCCATCTACACTAATCCCTCCCCGACTAACATGCCCCATCTACACTAGTCCCACCCCGACCAACATGTCCCATCTACACTAGTCCCACCCCGACCAACATGCCTCATCTACACTAGTCCCACCCCGACCAACATGCCCCATCTACACTAGTCCCACACCGACCAACATGCCCCATCTACACTAAGCTAACCCCGACCAACATGCCCCATCAACACTTGTCCCACCACGACCATCGTGCCATATCTAAACTAGTCTCACCCGACTAACATTCCCCATCTACACTAGTCCCACCCCGACCAACATGACCCATCTACACGAGACCCACCGCGACCAACATGCCCGATCTACACTACTCCCACACCGACCAACATGCCTCATCTACACTTGTCCCACCCGACCATCGTGCCATATCTAAACTAGTCTCACCCGACTAACATTCCCCATCTACACTAGTCCCACCCCGACCAACATGAACGATCGACACTAGACCCACCCCGACCAACATGCCCCATCTACACTACTGCCACACCGACCAACATGCCCCATCTACACTAGTCCCACCCCGACCAACATGCTCCATCTACACTAGTCCCACCCCGAACAACATGCCCCATCTCCACTAGTCCCATCCCGACCAACATAACCCATCTACACTAGGCCAACCCCGACCAACTTGCCCCATCTACACTACTCCCACCTCGCCCAACAAGCCCCATCTACACTAGTCCCACCCCGAACAACATGCCCCATCTAAATTAGTGCCACCCCGACCAACACGACCCATCTACACCAGTCCCACCTCGACCAACATGCCCCATCTACACTAGTCCCAACCGACCAACATGCCCCATAAACACTAGGCTAACCCCGACCAACATGCCCCATCTACACTAGGCTAACCCCGACCCAACATGCCCCATCAACACTAGTCTCACCCGACTAACATTCCCCATCTACACTAGTCCCACCCCGACCAACATGACCCATCTACACGAGACCCACCGCGACCAACATGAACGATCTACACTAGACCCACCCCGACCAACATGCCCCATCTACACTACTGCCACACCGACCAACATGCCCCATCTACACTAGTCCCACCCCGACCAACATGTTCCATCTACACTAGTCCCACCCCGAACAACATGCCCCCTCTACACTATTCCCACCCCGACAAACATGCTCCATCTACACTAGTCCCACCCCGAACAACATGCCCCATCTCCACTAGTCCCATCCCGACCAACATGTCCCATCTACACTAGGAGGCCAACCCCGACCAACTTGCCCCATCTACACTACTCCCACCTCGCCCAACAAGCCCCATCTACACTATTCCCACCCCGAACAACATGCCCCATCTAAATTAGTGCCACCCCGACCAACACGACCCATCTACACTAGTCCCACCTCGACCAACATGCCCCATCTACACTAGGCTAACCCCCGACCAACATGCCCCATAACACTAGTCCCACCCGACCAACACGCTCCGTCTACACTAGTCCCATCTACACTAGGAGGCCCACCCCGACCAACTTGCCACATCTACACAGGCCCTTCCCCGACTAACATGCCTCATCAACACTAGTCCCACTCCGACAAACAAGCCCCATCTATACTAGTCCCACCCCGAACAACATGCCCCATCTACACTAGTCCCAGCCGACCAACATGCGCCATCTACACTAGTCCCATCCCGAGCAACTAATCCCATCTACTCTAGTCCTACCCGGACCAACATGCCTCACCTACACTCGTCTCACCCCGACCATCATGCCCTATCTACAGTAGTCCCACCCCGACAAACATGGCCCATCTACACTAGTTCCAGCCCGACTAACATGCCGCATCTACACTAGTCCCACCCCGACCAACATGTCCCATCTACACTAGTCCCACCCCGACCACCATTCCCCATCTACACTAGTCCCACCCCGACCAACATGCCCCATCTACACTAGTCCCTCCCCGACTAACATGCCCCATCTACACTAGTCCCACCCCGACCAACATGTCCCATCTACACTAGTCCCACCCCGACCAACATGCCCCATCTACACTAGTCCCACCCCGACCAACATGCCCCATCTACACTAGTCCCACCCCGACCAACATGCCCCATCTACACTAGACCCACCCCGACCAACATGCCCCATCTACACTAGTACCACCCCGACCAACATGCCCCATCAACACTTGTCCCACCACGACCATCGTGCCATATGTAAACTAGTCTCACCAGACTAATATTCCTCATCTACACTTGTCCCACCCCGACCAACATGCCCCATCTACACTAGTCCCACCCGGACCAACATGCCCCATCTACACTAGTCCCACCCCGACCAACATGCCCCATCTACACTAGTCCCACCCGGACCAACATGCCCCATCTACACTAGTCCCACACCGACCAACATGCCCCATCTACACTAAGCTAACCCCGACCAACATGCCCCATCAACACTTGTCCCACCACGACCATCGTGCCATATCTAAACTAGTCTTACCCGACTAACATTCCCCATCTACACTAGTCCCACCCCGACCAACATGACCCATCTACACGAGACCCACCGCGACCAACATGCCCGATCTACACTACTCCCACACCGACCAACATGCCTCATCTACACTTGTCCCACCCGACCATCGTGCCATATCTAAACTAGTCTCACCCGACTAACATTCCCCATCTACACTAGTCCCACCCCGACCAACATGAACCATCTACACTAGACCCACCCCGACCAACATGCCCCATCTACACTACTGCCACACCGACCAACATGCCCCATCTACACTAGTCCCACCCCGACCAACATGCTCCATCTACACTAGTCCCACCCCGAACAACATGCCCCCTCTACACTATTCCCACCCCGACAAACATGCTCCATCTACACTAGTCCCACCCCGAACAACATGCCCCATCTCCACTATTGCCACCCCGACCAACATAACCCATCTACACTAGTGCCATCCCGACCAACATGTCCCATCTACACTAGGAGGCCAACCCCGACCAACTTGCCCCATCTACACTACTCCCACCTCGCCCAACAAGCCCCATCTACACTAGTCCCACCCCGAACAACATGCCCCATCTAAATTAGTGCCACCCCGACCAACACGACCCATCTACACTAGTCCCACCTCGACCAACATGCCCCATCTGAACTAGTCCCAACCCGACCAACATGCCCCATCTACACTAGTCCCTCCCCGACTAACATGCCCCATCTACACAGGCCCCACCCCGACCAACATGCCCCATCTACACTAATCCTAGCCCGACCAACATGCCCCATCTACACAAGGCCCACCCCGACCAACATGCCCCATCTACACTAGTCCCACTCCGACCAACATGCCCCATCTACACTAGACCCACCCCGACCAACATGCCCCATCTACACTAGTACCACCCCGACCAACATGCCCCATCAACACTTGTCCCACCACGACCATCGTGCCATATGTAAACTAGTCTCACCCGACTAACATTCCCCATCTACACTAGTCCCACCCCGACCAACATGCCCTATCTGCACTAGTCCCAGCCCGACCAACATGCCCCATCTACACTAGTCCCAGCCCGACCAACATGTCCTATCTACACTAGTCCCATCCCGACCAACATGTCCCATCTACACTAGTCTCACCCCGACCAACATGCTCCATCGACACGTCCCACCCCGACCAACATGTCCCATCTACTCTAGGAGGCCCACCCCGACCAACTTGCCACATCTACACTAGTCCTTCCACGACCATCATGCCACATCTAAACTTGTCCCACCGCGACCAACATGCCCCATCTACACAGGCCCTTCCCCGACTAACATGCCTCATCAACACTAGTCCCACTCCGACCAACAAGCCCCATCTATACTAGTCCCACCCCGAACAACATGTCCCATCTACACTAGTCCCAGCCGACCAACATGCCCCATCTACACTAGTCCCATCCCGACCAACTTGTCCCATCTACACTAGACCCACCCCGACCAACATGCCCCATCTACACTAGTACCACCCCGACCAACATGCCCCATCAACACTTGTCCCACCACGACCATCGTGCCATATGTAAACTAGTCTCACCCGACTAACATTCCCCATCTACACTAGTCCCACCCCGACCAACATGCCCTATCTACACTAGTCCCAGCCCGACCAACATGCCCCATCTACACTAGTCCCAGCCCGACCAACATGTCCTATCTACACTAGTCCCATCCCGACCAACATGTCCCATCTACACTAGTCTCACCCCGACCAACATGCTCCATCGACACGTCCCACCCCGACCAACATGTCCCATCTACTCTAGGAGGCCCACCCCGACCAACTTGCCACATCTACACAGGCCCTTCCCCGACTAACATGCCTCATCAACACTAGTCCCACTCCGACCAACAAGCCCCATCTATACTAGTCCCACCCCGAACAACATGTCCCATCTACACTAGTCCCAGCCGACCAACATGCCCCATCTACACTAGTCCCATCCCGACCAACTTGTCCCATCTACTCTAGTCCTACCCGGACCAACATGCCTCACCTACACTCGTCTCACCCCGACCATCATGCCCTATCTACAGTAGTCCCACCCCGACAAACATGGCCCATCTACACTAGTTCCAGCCCGACTAACATGCCCCATCTACACTAGTCCCACCCCGACCAACATGTCCCATCGACACTAGTCCCACCCCGACCACCATTCCCCATCTACACTAGTCCCACCCCGACCAACATGCCCCATCTACACCAGTCCCTCCCCGACTAACATACCCCATCTACACTAGTCCCACCCCGACCAACATGCCCCATCTACACTAGTCCCACCCCGACCAACATGCCCCATCTACACTAGACCCACCCCGACCAACATGCCCCATCTACACTAGTACCACCCCGACCAACATGCCCCATCAACACTTGTCCCACCACGACCATCGTGCCATATGTAAACTAGTCTCACCCGACTAACATTCCCCATCAACACTAGTCCCACCCCGACCAACATGAACCATCTACACTAGACCCACCCCGACCATGCCCCATCTACACTACTGCCACACCGACCAACATGACCCATCTACACTAGTCCCACCCCGACCAACATGCTCCATCTACACTAGTCCCACCCCGAACAACCTGCCCCATCTCCACTATTGCCACCCCGACCAACATAACCCATCTACACTAGTCCCATCCCAACCAACATGTCCCATCTACACTAGGAGGCCAACCCCGACCAACTTGCCCCATCTACACTACTCCCACCTCGCCCAACAAGCCCCATCTACACTATTCCCACCCCGAACAACATGCCCCATCTAAATTAGTGCCACCCCGACCAACACGACCCATCTACACTAGTCCCACCTCGACCAACATGCCCCATCTACACTAGTCCCAACCCGACCAACATGCCCCATCTACACTAGGCTAACCCCGACCAACATGCCCCATCAACACTAGTCCCACCCGACCAACACGCTCCGTCTACACTAGTCCCACCCCGACCAACATGCCCTATCTACACTAGTCCCAGCCCGACCAACATGCCCCATCTACACTAGTCCCAGCCCGACCAACATGTCCTATCTACACTAGTCCCATCCCGACCAACATGTCCCATCTACACTAGTCTCACCCCGACCAACATGCTCCATCGACACGTCCCACCCCGACCAACATGTCCCATCTACACTAGGAGGCCCACCCCGACCAACATGACCCATCTACACGAGACCCAACGCGACCAACATGCCCGATCTACACTAGTCCCAGCCGACCAACATGCCCCATCTACACTAGTCCCATCCCGACCAACGTGTCCCATCTACTCTAGTCCTACCCGGACCAATATGCCTCACCTACACTCGTCTCACCCCGACCATCATGCCCTATCTACAGTAGTCCCACCCCGACAAACATGGCCCATCTACACTAGTTCCAGCCCGATTAACATGCCCCATCTACACTAGTCCCACCCCGACCAAACATGTCCCATCTACACTAGTCCCACCCCGACCACCATTCCCCATCTACACTAGTCCCACCCCGACCAACATGCCCCATCTACACTAGTCCCTCCCCGACTAACATGCCCAATCTACACTAGTCCCACCCCGACCAACATGCCCCATCTACACTAGTCCCACTCCGACCAACATGCCCCATCTACACTAGACCCACTCCGACCAACACGCCCCAGCTACACTAGTCCCACCGCGACCAACATGCCCCTTCTACACAGGCCCCACCCCGACTAACATGCCCCATCTACACTAATCCTAGCCCGACCAACATGACCCATCTACACAAGGCCCACCCCGACCAACATGCCCCATCTACACTAGTACCACCCCGACCAACATGCCCCATCAACACTTGTCCCACCACGACCATCGTGCCATATGTAAACTAGTCTCACCCGACTAACATTCCCCATCTACACTAGTCCCACACCGACCAACATGACCCACCTACACGAGACCCACCGCGACCAACATGCCCGATCTACACTACTCCCACACCGACCAACATGCCTCATCTACACTTGTCCCACCCCGACCAACACCCCATCTACACTAGTCTCACCCCGACCACATGCCCATCTACACCAGTCCCAGCCCAACCAACATACCCCATTTACACTAGTCCCACCCCGACCAACATGCCCCATCAACACTAGTCCCAGCCCGACCACCATGTCCCATCTACACTAGTCCCAGCCCGACCAACATGTCCCATCTACACTAGGAGGCCCACCCCGAGCAACTTGCCCCATCTACACTAGTCCCTCCACGACCATCTTGCCACATCTAAACTAGTCCCACCCAGACCAACATGCCCCATCTACACTAGTCCCACCGCGACCAACATGCCCCATCTACCCAGGCCCCACCCCGACTAACATGCCCCATCTACACTAATCCTAGCCCGACCAACATGACCCATCTACACAAGGCCCACCCCGACCAACATGCCCCATCTACACTAGTCCCACTCCGACCAACACGCCCCAGCTACACTAGTCCGACCAACATGCCTCATTTACACGTCCCACTCCGACCAACATGTCCCATCTACACTAGGAGGCCCACCCCGACCAACTTGCCCGATCTACACTAGTCCCTCCACGACCATCATGCCACATCTAAACTAGTCCCACCCAGACCATGCCCCATCTACACTAGTCCCACCGGGACCAACATGCCCCATCTACACAGGCCCCACCCCGACTAACATGCCCAATCTACACTAATCCTAGCCCGACCAACATGACCCATCTACACATGGCCCACCCCGACCAACATGCCCCATCTACACCAGTCCCAGCCCAACCAACATACCCCATTCTACACTAGTCCCACCCCGACCAACATGCCCCATCAACACTAGTCCCAGCCCGACCAACATGTCCCATCTACTCTAGTCCCAGCCCGACCAACATGTCCCATGTACACTAGGAGGCCCACCCCGAGCAACTTGCCCCATCTACACTAGTCCCTCCACGACCATCATGCCACATCTAAACTAGTCCCACCCAGACCAACATGCCCCATCTACACTAGTCCCACCGCGACCAACATGCCCCATCTACACAGGCCCCACCCCGACTAACATGCCCCATCTACACTAATCCTAGCCCGACCAACATGACCCATCTACACAAGGCCCACCCCGACCAACATGCCCCATCTACATTAGTCCCACTCCGACCAACACGCCCCAGCTACACTAGTCCCACTCCGACCAACATGCCTCATTTACACTTCCCACTCCGACCAACATGTCCCATCTACACTAGGAGGTCCACCCCGACCAACTTGCCCCATCTACACTACTCCCACCTCGCCCAACAAGCCCCATCTACACTAGTCCCACCCTGAACAACATGCCCCATCTAAACTAGTGCCACCCTGACCAACACGACCCATCTACACTAGTCCCACCCCGACCAACATGCCCCATCTACACTAGATCCACCCGACCAACCTGCCCATCTTCACTAGGCTAACCCCGATCAACATGCCCCATCAACACTAGTCCCACCCGACCAACACGCTCCGTCTACACTAGTCCCACCCCGACCAACATGCCCCATCAACACTAGTCTCACCCCGACCAACATGCCCATCTACACCAGTCCCAGCCCAACCAACATCCCCCATCTACACTAGTCCCACCCCGACCAACATGCCCCATCTACACTAGTCCCAGCCCGACCAACATGTCCCAACTACACTAGTCCCATCCCGACCAACATGTCCCACCTACACTAGTCTCATCCCGACCAACATGTCCCATCTACACTAGTCTCACCCCGACCAACATGCCCCATCGACACGTCCCACCCCGACCAATATGTCCCATCTACACTAGGAGGCCCACCCCGACCAACTTGCCCCATCTACACTAGTCCCTCCACGACCATAATGACCCATCTACACTAGTCCCACCCCGACCAATATGCCCCATCTACACTAGTCCCACCACGGCCAACATGCCCCATCTACACTAGCCCCACCCCGACCAACATGCCTCATATACACTAGTCCCACTCCGACCAACAAGCCCCATCTATACTAGTCCCACCCCGAACAACATGACCCATCTACACTAGTCCCATCCCGACCAACTTGCCCCATCTACTCTAGTCCCACCCGGACCAACATGCCTCATCTACATTCGTCTCACCCCGACCAACATGCCCTATCTACAGTAGTCCCAACCCGACAAACATGACCCATCTACATTAGTCCCACCCCGACCAACATGCCCCATCTACACTATTCCCACCCCGACCAACATGCCCCATCTACATTAGTCCCAGTCCGACCAACATGTCTCATCTACACTAGTCCCACTCTGACCAACATGCCCCATCTACATTAGTCCCACGCCGACCAACATGCCCCATCTACACTAGATCCACCCGACCAACCTGCCCATCTTCACTAGGCTAACCCCGATCAACATGCCCCATCAACACTAGTCCCACCCGACCAACACGCTCCGTCTACACTAGTCCCACCCCGACCAACATGCCCCATCAACACTAGTCTCACCCCGACCAACATGCCCATCTACACCAGTCCCAGCCCAACCAACATACCCCATCTACACTAGTCCCACCCCGACCAACATGCCCCATCTACACTAGTCCCAGCCCGACCAACATGTCCCAACTACACTAGTCCCATCCCGACCAACATGTCCCACCTACACTAGTCTCATCCCGACCAACATGTCCCATCTACACTAGTCTCACCCCGACCAACATGCCCCATCGACACAAGTCCCACCCCGACCAATATGTCCCATCTACACTAGGAGGCCCACCCCGACCAACTTGCCCCATCTACACTAGTCCCTCCACGACCATAATGACCCATCTACACTAGTCCCACCCCGACCAATATGTCCCATCTACACTAGTCCCACCACGGCCAACATGCCCCATCTACACTAGCCCCACCCCGACCAACATGCCTCATATACACTAGTCCCACTCCGACCAACAAGCCCCATCTATACTAGTCCCACCCCGACCAACATGCCCCATCTACACTATTCCCACTCTGACCAACATGCCCCATCTACACTAGTCCCACCCCGAACAACATGCCCCATCAACTCTAGTCCCACCCGACCAACACGCTCCGTCTACACTAGTTCCACCCCGACCAACATGCCCCATCAACACTAGTCTCACCCCGAGCAACATGCCCATCTACACCAGTCCCAGCCCAACCAACATACCCCATCTACACTAGTCCCACCCCGACCAACCTGCCCCATCAACACTAGTCCCACCCCGACCATCATGACCCATCTACACTAGTCCCACCCCGACCAATATGCCGCATCTACACTAGTCCCACCCCGGCCAACATGCCCCATCTACACTAGTCCCACCCCGACCAACATGCCTCATCTACACTAGTCCCACTCCGATCAACAAGCCCCATCTATACTAGTCCCACCCCGAACAACATGACCCATCTACACTATTCCCACTCTGACCAACATGCCCCATCTACACTAGTCCCACCCCGACCAACAAGCCCCATCTACACTATTCCCACTCTGACCAACATGCCCCATCTACACTAGTCCCACCCCGACCAACAAGCCCCATCTAGACTAGTACCACCCCGACCAACATGCCCCATCAACACTTGTCCCACCCCGACCATCGTGCCATATCTAAACTAGTCTCACCCGACTAACATTCCTCATCTACACTAGTCCCACCCCGACCAACATGCCCCATCTAAACTAGTCCCACCCCGACCAACTTGCCCCATCTACACTAGTCCCTCCACGACCATCATGCCACATCTAAAGTAGTCCCACCCAGACCATGCCCCATCTACACTAGTCCCACCGCGACCAACAAGCCCCATCTACACAGGCCCCACCCCGAACAACATGCCCCATCTACACTAATCCTAGCCCGACCAACATGACCCATCTACACAAGGCCCACCCCGACCAACATGCCCCATCTACACCAGTCCCAGCCCAACCAACATACCCCATCTACACTAGTCCCATCCCGACCAACATGCCCCATGAACACTAGTCACAGCCCGACCAACATGTCCCATCTACACTAGTCCCATCCCGACCAACTTGCCCCATCTACAGTAGTCCTACCCCGACCAACATGACCCATCTACACAAGGCCCACCCCGACCAGCATGCCCCATCTACACTACTCCCACATCGACCAACAAGCCCCATCTACACTAGTCCCACCCTGAACAACATGCCCCATCTACACTAGTCCCACCCCGACCAACATGCCCCATCTACACTAGTCCCACCCCGACCAACATGCCCCATCTACACTAGTCCCACCCCGACCAACATGCCCCATCTACACTAAGCTAACCCCGATCAACATGCCCCATCAACACTAGTACAACCCCGACCAACATGCCCCATCAACACTTGTCCCACCACGACCATCGTGCCATATCTAAACTAGTCTCAACCGACTAATATTCCCCATCTACACTAGTCCCACCCCGACCAACATGACCCATCTACACGAGACCCACCGCGACCAACATGCCCGATCTACACTACTCCCACACCGACCAACATGCCTCATCTACACTTGCCCCACCCCGACCATCGTGCCATATCTAAACTAGTCACACCCGACTAACATTCCCCATCTACACTAGTCCCAGCCCGACCAACATGTCCCATCTACACTAGTCTCACCCCGACCAACATGCCCCATCGACACGTCCCACCCCGACCAACATTTCCCATCTACACTAGGAGGCCAACCCGACCAACTTGCCACATCTACATTAGTCCCTCCACGACCATCATGCCACATCGAAACTTGTCCCACCGCGACCAACATGCCCCATCTACACAGGCCCTTCCCCGACTAACATGCCCCATTTACACTAGTCCCACCCCGACTAACGTGACCCATCTACACTATCTACACTAGTCCCATCCCGACCAACATGTCCTATCTACACTAGTCTCACCCCGACCAACATGTCCCATCTACACTAGTCCCATCCCGACCAACATGTCCTATCTACACTAGTCCCACCCCGACCAACATGCCCCATCTACACTAGTCCCACCCCGACCAACATGCCCCATCTACACTAGTCCCACCCCGACCAACATGCCCCATCTACACTAAGCTAACCCCGACCAACATGCCCCATCTACACTAGTACCACCCGACCAACATGCCCCATCAACACTTGTCCCACCACGACCATCGTGCCATATCTAAACTAGTCTCAACCGACTAATATTCCCCATCTACACTAGTCCCACCCCGACCAACATGACCCATCTACACGAGACCCACCGCGACCAACATGCCCGATCTACACTACTCCCACACCGACCAACATGCCTCATCTACACTTGCCCCACCCCGACCATCGTGCCATATCTAAACTAGTCTAACCCGACTAACATTCCCCATCTACACTAGTCCCACTCCGACCAACATGTCCCATCTACACTAGGAGGCCCACCCCGACCAACTTGCCCCATCTACACTAGTCCCTCCACGACCATCATGCCACATCTAAACTAGTCCCACCCAGACCAACATGCCCCATCTACACTAGTCCCACCGCGACCAACATGCCCCATCTACACAGGCCCCACCCCGACTAACATGCCCCATCTACACTAATTCTAGCCCGACCAACATGACCCATCTACACAAGGCCCACCCCGACCAACATGCCCCATCTACACCAGTCCCAGCCCAACCAACATACCCCATCTACACTAGTCCCATCCCGACCAACATGCCCCATGAACACTAGTCCCAGCCCGACCAACATGTCCCATCTACACTAGTCCCATCCCGACCAACTTGCCCCATCTACAGTAGTCCTACCCCGACCAACATGACCCATCTACACAAGGCCCACCCCGACCAGCATGCCCCATCTACGCTACTCCCACATCGACCAACAAGCCCCATCTACACTAGTCCCAACCCGAACAACATGCCCCATCTAAACTAGTGCCACCCTGACCAACACGACCCATCAACACTAGTCCTACCCCGACCAACATGCCCCATCTACACTAGATCCACCCCGACCAACCTGCCCCATCTACACTAGGCTAACCCCGATCAACATGCCCCATCATCACTAGTCCCACCCGACCAACACGCTCCGTCTACACTAGTCCCACCCCGACCAACATGCCCCATCTACACTAGTCCCACCCCGACCAACATGCCCCATCTACACTAGTCCCAGCCCGACCAACATGTCCCATCTACGCTAGTCCCATCCCGACCAACATGTCCCACCTTCACTAGTCTCATCCCGACCAACATGTCCCATCTACACTAGTCTCACCCCGAACAACATGCCCCATCGACACGTCCCACCCGACCAATATGTCCCATCTACACTAGGAGGCCCACCCCGACCAACTTGCCCCATCTACACTAGACCCTCCACGACCATCATGCCACATCTAAACTTGTCCCACCCAGACCAACATGCCCCATCTACACTAGTCCCACCGCGACCAACATGCCCCATCTACACTAGTCCCACCCCGACCATCATGACCCATCTACACTAGTCCCACCCCGACCAATATGCCCCATCTACACTAGTCCCACCACGGCCAACATGCCCCATCTACACTAGTCCCACCCCGACCAACATGCCTCATATACACTAGTCCCACTCCGACCAACAAGCCCCATCTATACTAGTCCCACCACGAACAACATGACCCATCTACACTAGTCCCATCCCGACCAACTTGCCCCATCTACTCTAGTCCCACCCGGACCAACATGCCTCATCTACACTCGTCTCACCCCGACCAACATGCCCTATGTACAGTAGTCCCAACCCGACAAACATGACCCATCTACATTAGTCCCACCCCGACCAACATGCCCCATCTACACTATTCCCACCCCGACCAACATGCACCATCTACATTAGTCCCACGCCGACAAACACGCTCCATCTACACTAGTCTCACCCCGAACAACATGCCCCATCTCCACTAGTGCCACCCCGACCAACATGCCCCATCGACACAAGCCCCACCCCGACCAACATGCCCCATGTACACTAGTCCCACCCCGTCCAACATGCCCCATCTACACTAGGCTAACCCCGACCAACATGCCCCATCTACACTAGTACCACCCCGACCAACATGCCCCATCAACACTTGTCCCAGCCCAACCAACATACCCCATCTACACTAGTCCCACCCCGACCAATATGCCCCATCTACACTAGTCCCACCCCGGCCAACATGCCTCTTCTACACTAGTCCCATCCCGACCAACATGTCCCACCTACACTAGTCCCATCCCGACCAACATGTCCCATCTACACTAGTCTCACCCCGACCAACATGCCCCTTCGACACAAGTCCCACCCCGACCAATATGTCCCATCTACACTAGGAGGCCCACCCCGACAAACTTGCCCCATCTACACTAGTCCCTCCACGACCATCATGCCACATCTAAACTTGTCCCACCCAGACCAACATGCCCCATCTACACTAGTCCCACCGCGACCAACATGCCCCATCTACACTAGTCTCACCCCGACCATCATGACCCATCTACACTAGTCCCACCCCGACCAATATGCCCCATCTACACTAGTCCCACCCCGGCCAACATGCCTCATCTACACTAGTCCCACTCCGACCAACAAGCCCCATCTATACTAGTCCCACCCCGAACAACATGACCCATCTACACTATTCCCACTCTGACCAACATGCCCCATCTACACTAGTCCCACCCCGACCAACAAGCCCCATCTACACTAGTACCACCCCGACCAACATGCCCCATCAACACTTGTCCCACCCCGACCATCGTGCCATATCTAAACTAGTCTCACCCGACTAACATTCCTCATCTACACTAGTCCCACCCCGACCAACATGCCCCATCTAGACTAGTCCCACCCCGACCAACATGCCCCATCTACACTAGTCCCACCCCGCCCAACATGCCCCATCTACACTATTCCCACTCTGACCAACATGCCCAATCTACACTAGTCCCACCCCGACCAACAAGCCCCATCTACACTTGTCCCACCCCGAACAACATGCTCCATCTACACTTGTCCCACCCCGACCAACATGCCTCATCTACACTTGTCCCACCCCGACCAACTCCCCATCTACACTAGTCTCACCCCGAACAACATGCCCCATCTCCACTAGTGCCACCCCGACCAACATGACCCATCTACACGTCCCACCCCGACCAACATGCCCCATGTACACTAGTCCCACCCCGACCAACATGCCCCATCTACACTACTGCCACACCGACCAACATGCCCCATCTACACTAGTCCCACCCCGACCAACATGCTCCATCTACACCAGTCCCACCCCGAACAACATGCCCCATCTACACTAGTCCCACCCCGACCAACATGCCCCATCTACACTAGTCCCATCCCGACCAACATGCCCCATGAACACTAGTCCCAGCCCGACCAACATCTACACTAGTCCCGCCCGACACTGCATCTACACTACGTCCCACCATGTACACTAGTCCCACCCCGACCAACAAGCCCCATCTACATTAGTCCCAGTCCGACCAACATGTCCCATCTACACTAGTTCCACCCCGACCAACATGCTCCATCTACACTATTCCCACCCCGACAAACATAACCCATCTACACTAGTCCTATCCCGACCAACATGTCCCATCTACACTAGGAGGCCAAACCCGACCATCCTGCCCAATCTACTACTCCCACCTCGCCCAACAAGCCCCATCTACACTAGTCCCACCCCGAACAACATGCCCCATCTAAATTAGTGCCACCCCGACCAACACGACCCATCTACACTAGTCCCACCCCGACCAACATGTCCCATCTACACTAGTCCCAACCCGACCAACATGCCCCATCTACACTAGGCTAACCACGACCAACATGCCCCATCAACACTAGTCCCACCCGACCAACACGCTCCGTCTACACTAGTCCCACCCCGACCAACGTGCCCCATCTACACTAGTCCCACCCCGAACAACATGCCCCATCTAAATTAGTGCCACCCCGACCAACACGACCCATCTACACTAAATGGGGCATGTTAGTCGGGGAAGGGCCTGTGTAGATGGGGCATGTTGGTCGCGGTGGGACAAGTTTAGATGTGGCATGATGGCCGTGGAGGGACTAATGTAGATGTGGCAAGTTGGTCGGGTTGGCCTCCTAGTGTAGATGGGAAATGGTCGGGGTGGGACTTGTGTCGATGGGGCATGTTGGTCGGGGTGAGACTAGTGTAGATGGGACATGTTGGTCGGGATGGGACTTGTGTAGATGGGACATGTTGGTCGGGCTGGGACTAGTGTAGATGGGCATGTTGGTCGGGGTGGGTCTAGTGTAGATGGGTCATGTTGGTCGGGGTGGGACTAGTGTAAATGGGGCATGTTAGTCGGGGTAGGGCCTGTGTAGATGGGGCATGTTGGTCGCGGTGGGACAAGTTTAGATGTGGCATGATGGTCGTGGAGGGTCTAGTGTAGATGGGGCAAGTTGGTCGGGGTGGGCCTCCTAGTGTAGATGGGACATATTGGTCGGGTGGGACTTGTGTCGATGGGGCATGTTGTTCAGGGTGAGACTAGTGTAGATGCGACATGTTGGTCGGGATGAGACTAGTGTAGGTGGGACATGTTGGTCGGGATGGGACTAGTGTAGATGGGACATGTTGGTCGGGCTGGGACTAGTGTAGATGGGGCATGTTGGTCGGGGTGGGACTAGTGTAGATGGGGTATGTTGGTTGGGATGGGACTGGTGTAGATGGGCATGTTGGTCGGGGTGAGACTAGTGTTGATGGGGCCTGTTGGTCGGGGTGGGACTAGTGTAGACGGAGCGTGTTGGTCGGGTGGGACTAGTGTTGATGGGGCATGTTGATCGGGGTTAGCCTAGTGTAGATGGGGCAGGTTGGTCGGGGTGGATCTAGTGTAGATGGGGCATGTTGGTCGGGGTGGGACTAGTGTAGATGGGTCGTGTTGGTCAGGGAGCACTAGTTTAGATGTGGCATGTTGTTCGGGGTGGGACTAGTGTAGATGGGGCTTGTTGGTCGATGTGGGAGTAGCGTAGATGGGGCATGCTGGTCGGGGTGGGCCTTGTGTAGATGGGTCATGTTGGTCGGGGTAGGACTACTGTAGATGGGGCAAGTTGGTCGGGATGGGACTAGTGTAGATGGGACATGTTGGTCGGGCTGGGACTAGTGTTCATGGGGCATGTTGGTCGGGATGGGACTAGTGTAGATGGGCATGTTGGTCGGGGTGGGTCTAGTGTAGATGGGTCATGTTAGTCGGGGTGGGGCCTGTGTAGATGGGGCATGTTGGTCGCGGTGGGACTAGTGTAGATGGGGCATGTTGGTCTGGGTGGGACTAGTTTAGATGTGGCATGATGGTCGTGGAGGGACTAGTGTAGATGGGGCAAGTTGGTCGGGGTGGGCCTCCTAGTGTAGATGGGACATGTTGGTCGGAGTGGGACTAGTGTAGATGGGGAATGTTAGTCGGGTGAGACTAGTTTAGATATGGCACGATGGTCGGGGTGGGACAAGTGTAGATGAGGCATGTTGGTCGGTGTGGGAGTAGTGTAGATCGGGCATGTTGGTCGCGGTGGGTCTCGTGTAGATGGGTCATGTTGGTCGGGGTGGGACTAGTGTAGATGGGGAATATTAGTCGGTTGAGACTAGTTTAGATATGGCACGATGGTCGTGATGGGACAAGTGTAGATGGGGCATGTTGGTCGGGGTGGGACTAGTGTAGATGGGGCATGTTGGTCGGGGTGGGACTAGTGTAGATGGGGCATGTTGGTCGGGGTGGGACTAGTGTAGATGGGACATGTTGGTCGGGGTGGGACTAGTGTAGATGGGGCATGTTAGTCGGGGAGGGACTAGTGTAGATGGGGCATGTTGGTCGAGGTGGGACTAGTGTAGATGGGGAATGTTGGTCGGGGTGGGACTAGTGTAGATGGGACATGTTGGTCGGGTGGGACTAGTGTAGATGGGGCATGTTAGTCGGGCTGGAGCTAGTGTAGATGGGCCATGTTTGTCGGGGTGGGACTACTGTAGATAGGGCATGTTGGTCGGGATGGGACTAGTGTAGATGGGACATGTTGGTCGGGCTGGGACTAGTGTAGATGGGTCATGTTAGTCGGGGTGGGACTAGTGTAAATGGGGCATGTTAGTCGGGGAAGGGCCTGTGTAGATGGGGCATGTTGGTCGCGGTGGGACAAGTTTAGATGTGGCATGATGGACGTGGAGGGACATGTAGATGTGGCAAGTTGGTCGGGTTGGCCTCCTAGTGTAGATGGGAAATGGTCGGGGTGGGACTTGTGTCGATGGGGCATGTTGGTCGGGGTGAGACTAGTGTAGATGGGACATGTTGGTCGGGATGGGACTAGTGTAGATGGGACATGTTGGTCGGGCTGGGACTAGTGTAGATGGGCATGTTGGTCGGGGTGGGTCTAGTGTAGATGGGTCATGTTGGTCGGGGTGGGTCTAGTGTTGATGGGGCATGTTGGTTGGGGTGGGACTAGTGTAGATGGGCATGTTGGTCGGGGTGGGTCTAGTGTAGATGGGTCATGTTGGTCGGGGTGGGACTAGTGTAAATGGGGCATGTTAGTCGGGGTAGGGCCTGTGTAGATGGGGCATGTTGGTCGCGGTGGGACAAGTTTAGATGTGGCATGATGGTCGTGGAGGGACTAGAGTAGATGTGGCAAGTTGGTCGGGTTGGCCTCCTAGTGTAGATGGGACATGTTGGTCGGGGTGGGACGTGTCGATGGGGCATGTTGGTCGGGTGAGACTAGTGTCGATGGGATGTTGGTCGGGATGGGACTAGTGTAGATAGGACATGTTGGTCGGGATGGGACTAGTGTAGATGGGACATGTTGGTCGGGCTGGGACTAGTGTAGATGGGGCATGTTGGTCGGGGTGGGACTAGTGTAGATGGGTCGTGTTGGTCGGGGTGGCACTAATTTAGATGGGGCATGTTGTTCGGGGTGGGACTAGTGTAGATGGGGCACGTTGGTCGGGGTGGGACTAGTGTAGACGGAGCGTGTTGGTCGGGTGGGACTAGTGTTGATGGGGCATGTTGGTCGTGGTTAGCCTAGTGTAGATGGGGCATGTTGGTCGGGTTGGGACTAGTGTAGATGGGACATGTTGGTCGGGGTGGGACTAGTGTAGATGGGTCGTGTTGGTCGGGGTGGCACTAATTTAGATGGGGCATGTTGTTCGGGGTGGGACTAGTGTAGATGGGGCTTGTTGGGCGAGGTGGGAGTAGTAGATTGGGCAGGATGGTCGGGTTTGGCCTCCTAGTGTAGATGGGACATGTTGGTCGGGATAGGACTAGTGTAGATGGGTTATGTTGGTCGGGGTGGGACTAGTGTAGATGGGGAATGTTAGTCGGGTGAGACTAGTTTAGATATGGCACGATGGTCGGGGTGGGACAAGTGTTGATGGGGCATGTTGGTCGGGGTGGTACTAGTGTGGATGGGCCATGGTCGGGGTTAGCCTTGTGTAGATGGGGCATGTTGTTCGGGGTGAGACTAGTGTACATGGAGCATGTTGGTCAGGGTGGGACTAGTGTAGATGGGTCATGTTGGTCGGGGTGGCACTAGTGGAGATGGGGCAAGTTGTTCGGGGTGAGACTAGTGTAGATGGAGCATGTTTGTCGGGGTGGGAATAGTGTAGATGGAGCATGTTGGTCGGGGTGGAACTAGTGTAGATGGGACATGTTGGTCGGACTGGGACTAATGTAGATGGGGCTTGTTGGTCGGGGTGGGACTAGTGTACATGGTGGGACGTAGTGTAGATGCAGTGTCGGGCGGGACTAGTGTAGATGTTGGTCGGGCTGGGACTAGTGTTCATGGGGCATGTTGGTCGGGATGGGACTAGTGTAGATGGGGCATGTTGGTCGGGGTGGGACTAGTGTAGATGGGGCACGTTGTTCGGGGTGGGACTGGTGTAGATGGAGCATGTTGGTCGGGGTGGGACTAGTGTAGATGGGGCATGTTGGTCGGTGTGGCAGTAGTGTAGATGGGGCATGTTGGTCGGGGTGGGACTAGTGTACATGGGGCATGTTGGTCGGGGTGGGACGTGTAGATGGGTCATGTTGGTCGGGGTGGCACTAGTGGAGATGGGGCATGTTGTTCGGGGTGAGACTAGTGTAGATGGGGAGTTGGTCGGGGTGGGACAAGTGTAGATGAGGCATGTTGGTCGGGGTGGGACAAGTGTAGATGGAGCATGTTGTTCGGGGTGGGACAAGTGTAGATGGGGCTTGTTGGTCGGGGTGGGACTAGTGTAGATTGGGCATGTTGGTCAGAGTGGGAATAGTGTAGATGGGGCATGTTGGGCGGGGTGGGACTAGTGTAGATGGGGCATGTTGGTCGGGGTGGGACTAGTCTAGATGGGGCATGTTGGTCGGGGTGGGACTAGTGTAGATGAGGAATGTTAGTCGGGTGAGACTAGTTTAGATATGGCACGATGGTCGGGGTGGGACAAGTGTTGATGGGGCATGTTGGTCGGGGTGGTACTAGTGTAGATGGGGCTTGTTGGTCGGGGTGGGACTAGTGTAGATGGGGCATGTTGGTCAGAGTGGGAATAGTGTAGATGGGTCATGTTGTTCGGGGTGGGACTAGTATAGATGGGGCTTGTTGGTCGGAGTGGGACTAGTGTAGATGAGGCATGTTGGCCGGGGTGGGACTAGTGTAGATGGGGCATATTGGTCGGGGTGGGACTAGTGTAGATGGGTCATGATGGTCGGGGTGAGACTAGTGTAGATGGGGCATGTTGGTCGCGGTGGGACTAGTGTAGATGGGGCATGTTGGTCTGGGTGGGACAAGTTTAGATGTGGCATGATGGTCGTGGAGGGACTAGTGTAGATGGGGCAAGTTTGTCGGGGTGGGCCTCCTAGTGTAGATGGGACATATTGGTCGGGGTGGGACTTGTGTCGAAGGGGCATGTTGGTCGGGGTGAGACTAGTGTAGATGGGACATGTTGGTCGGGATGGGACTAGTGTAGGTGGGACATGTTGGTCGGGATGGGACTAGTGTAGAAGAGGCATGTTGGCCGGGGTGGGACTAGTGTAGATGGGGCATATTGGTCGGGGTGGGACTAGTGTAGATGGGGTATGTTGGTTGGGCTGGGACAAGTGTTGATGGGGCATGTTGGTCGGGGTGGTACTAGTGTAGATGGGGCATGTTGGTCGGGGTTAGCCTAGTGTAGATGGGGCATGTTGGACGGGGTGGGACTAGTGTACATGGGGCATGTTGGTCGGGGTGGGGCTTGTGTCGATGGGGCATGTTGGTCGGGGTGGCACTAGTGGAGATGGGGCATGTTGTTCGGGGTGAGACTAGTGTAGATGGAGCGTGTTTGTCGGCGTGGGACTAATGTAGATGGTGCATGTTGGTCGGGGTGGGAATAGTGTAGATGGGGCATGTTGGTCGGGGTGGGACTAATGTAGATGGGTCATGTTTGTCGGGTTGGGACTACTGTAGATAGGGCATGTTGGTCGGGGTGAGACGAGTGTAGATGAGGCATGTTGGTCCGGGTGGGACTAGAGTAGATGGGGCAAGTTGGTCGGGATGGGACTAGTGTAGATGGGTCATGTTGTTCGTGGTGGGACTAGTATAGATGGGGCTTGTTGGTCGGAGTGGGACTAGTGTATATGAGGCATGTTGGTCGGGGTGGGACTAGTGTAGATGGGGCATGTTGGCCGTGGTGGGACTAGTGTAGATGGGGCATATTGGTCGGGGTGGGACTAGTGTAGATGGGTCATGATGGTCGGGGTGGGACTAGTGTAGATGGGGCATGTTGGTCGCGGTGGGACTAGTGTAGATGGGGCATGTTGGTCTGGGTGGGACAAGTTTAGATGTGGCATGATGGTCGTGGAGGGTCTAGTGTAGTTGGGGCAAGTTGGTCGGGGTGGGCCTCCTAGTGTAGATGGGACATATTGGTCGGGTGGGACGTGTCGATGGGGCATGTTGTTCGGGGTGAGACTAGTGTAGATGGGACATGTTGGTCGGGATGAGACTAGTGAAGGTGGGACATGTTGGTCGGGATGGGACTAGCGTAGATGGGACATGTTGGTCGGGCTGGGACTAGTGTAGATGGGGCATGTTGGTCGGGGTGGGACTAGTGTAGATGGGGCATGTTGGTCGGGGTGGGACTAGTGTAGACGGAGCGTGTTGGTCGGGTGGGACTAGTGATGATGGGGCATGTTGATCGGGGTTAGCCTAGTGTAGATGGGGCAGGTTGGTCGGGGTGGATCTAGTGTAGATGGGGCATGTTGGTCGGGGTAGGACTAGTGTTGATGGGTCGTGTTGGTCAGGGTGGCACTAGCTTAGATGGGGCATGTTGTTCGGGTTGGGACTAGTGTAGATGGGGCTTGTTGGTCGATGTGGGAGTAGCGTAGATGGGGCATGCTGGTCGGGGTGGGCCTTGTGTAGATGGGTCATGTTGGTCGGGGTAGGACTACTGTAGATGGGGCAAGTTGGTCGGGATGGGACTAGTGTAGATGGGACATGTTGGTCGGGCTGGGACTAGTGTTCATGGGGCATGTTGGTCGGGATGGGACTAGTGTAGATGGGGTATGTTGGTTGGGCTGGGACTGGTGTAGATGGGGCATGTTGGTCGGGGTGGGCCTTGTGTAGATGGGTCATGTTGGTCGGGCTAGAATTAGTGTAGATGGGGCATGTTAGTCGGGGTGGGGCCTGTGTAGATGGGGCATGTTGGTCGCGGTGGGACTAGTGTAGATGGGGCATGTTGGTCTGGGTGGGACTAGTTTAGATGTGGCATGATGGTCGTGGAGGGACTAGTGTAGATGGGGCAAGTTGGTCGGGGTGGGCCTCCTAGTGTAGATGGGACATGTTGGTCGGAGTGGGACTAGTGTAGATGGGGAATGTTAGTCGGGTTAGACTAGTTTAGATATGGCACGATGGTCGGGGTGGGGCAAGTGTAGATGAGGCATGTTGGTCGGTGTGGGAGTAGTGTAGATCGGGCATGTTGGTCGCGGTGGGTCTCGTGTAGATGGGTCATGTTGGTCGGGGTGGGACTAGTGTAGATGGGGAATATTAGTCGGTTGAGACTAGTTTAGATATGGCACGATGGTCGTGGTGGGACAAGTGTTGATGGGGCATGTTGGTCGGGTGGTACTAGTGTAGATGGGGCATGTTGGTCGGGGTTAGCTTAGTGTAGATGGGGCATGTTGGTCGGGGTGGGACTAGTGTAGATGGGGCATGTTGGTCGGGGTGGGACTAGTGTAGATGGGGCATGTTGGTCGGGGTGGGACTAGTGTAGATAGGACATGTTGGTCGGGATGGGACTAGTGTAGATGGGACATGTTGGTCGGGGTGAGACTAGTGTAGATAAAACATGTTGGTCGGGATGGGACTAGTGTAGATGGGACATGTTGGTCGGGCTGGGACTAGTGTAGATGGGTCACGTTAGTCGGGGTGGGACTAGTGTAAATGGGGCATGTTAGTCGGGGAAGGGCCTGTGTAGATGGGGCATGTTGGTCGGGGTGGGACTAGTGTAGATGAGGAATGTTAGTCGGGTGAGACTAGTTTAGATATGGCACGATGGTCGGGGTGGGACAAGTGTTGATGGGGCATGTTGGTCGGGGTGGTACTAGTCTAGATGGGGCTTGTTGGTCGGGGTGGGACTAGTGTAGATGGGGCATGTTGGTCAGAGTGGGAATAGTGTAGATGGGGCTTGTTGGTCGGGGTGGGACTAGTGTAGATGGGGCATGTTGGTCAGAGTGGGAATAGTGTAGATGGCTCATGTTGTTCGGGGTGGGACTAGTATAGATGGGGCTTGTTGATCGGAGTGGGACTAGTGTAGATGAGGCATGTTGGTCGGGGTGGGACTAGTGTAGATGGGGCATGTTGGCCGGGGTGGGACTAGTGTAGATGCGGCATATTGGTCGGGGTGGGACTAGTGTAGATGGGTCATGATGGTCGGGGTGGGACTAGTGTTGATGGGGCAGGTTGGTCGGGGTGGGACTAGTGTAGATGGGGTATGTTGGTTGGGCTGGGACTGGTGTAGATGGGCATGTTGCTCGGGGTGAGACTAGTGTTGATGGGGCATGTTGGTCGGGGTGGAACTAGTGTAGACGGAGCGTGTTGGTCGGGTGGGACTAGAGTTGATGGGGCATGTTGTTCGGGGTGGGACTAGTGTAGATGGGGCATGTTGGTCAGAGTGGGAATAGTGTAGATGGGGCATGATGGGCGGGGTGGGACTCTTGTAGATGGGGCATGTTGGTCGGGGTGGGACCAGTCTAGATGGGGCATGTTGGTCGGGGAGGGACTAGTGTAGATGAGGAATGTTAGTCGGGTGAGACTAGTTTAGATATGGCACGATGGTCGGGGTGGGGCAAGTGTTGATGGGGCATGTTGGTCGGGGTGGTACTAGTGTAGATGGGGCATGTTGGTCGGGGTTAGCCTAGTGTAGATGGGGCATGTTGGTCGGGGTGGGACTAGTGTAGATGGTTCATGTTGGTCGGGGTGGCACTAGTGGAGATGGGGCATGTTGTTCGGGGTGAGACTAGTGTAGATGGACCGTGTTTGTCGGCGTGGGACTAATGTAGATGGGGCCTGTTGGTCAGAGTGGGACTAGTGTAGATGAGACATGTTGGTCGGACTGGGACTAATGTAGATGGGGCATGTTGGTCGGGGTGGGAATAGTGTAGATGGGGCATGTTGGTCGGGGTGGGACTAATGTAGATGGGTCATGTTTGTCGGGTTGGGACTACTGTAGATAGGGCATGTTGGTCGGGGTGAGACGAGTGTAGATGAGGCATGTTGGTCCGGGTGGGACTAGAGTAGATGGGGCAAGTTGGTCGGGATGGGACTAGTGTAGATGGGTCATGTTGTTCGGGGTGAGACTAGTATAGATGGGGCTTGTTGGTCGGAGTGGGACTAGTGTATATGAGGCATGTTGGTCGGGGTGGGGCTAGTGTAGATGGGGCATGTTGGCCGTGGTGGGACTAGTGTAGATGGGGCATATTGGTCGGGGTGGGACTAGTGTAGATGGGTCATTATGGTCGTGGAGGGACTAGTGTAGATGGGGCAAGTTGGTCGGGGTGGGCCTCCTAGTGTAGATGGGACATATTGGTCGGGGTGGGACTTGTGTCGATGGGGCATGTTGGTCGGGATGAGACTAGTGTAGATGGGGCATGTTAGTCGGGCTGGAGCTAGTGTAGATGGGCCATGTTTGTCGGGGTGGGACTACTGTAGATAGGGCATGTTGGTCGGGATGGGACTAGTGTAGATGGGACATGTTGGTCGACCAACATGTCCCATCTACACTAGTCCCATCCCGACCAACATGTCCCATCTACACTAGTCTCACCCCGACCAACATGCCCCATCGACACAAGTCCCACCCCGACCATTTCCCATCTACACTAGGAGGCCAACCCGACCAACTTGCCACATCTACATTAGTCCCTCCACGGCCATCATGCCACATCTAAACTTGTCCCACCGCGACCAACATGCCCCATCTACACAGGCCCTTCCCCGACTAACATGCCCCATTTACACTAGTCCCACCCCGACTAACATGACCCATCTACACTAGTCCCAGCCCGACCAACATGTCCCATCTACACTAGTCCCATCCCGACCAACATGCCCTATCTACAGTAGTCCCACCCCGACAAACATGGCCCATCTACACTAGCTCCAGCCCGACTAACATGCCCCATCTACACTAGTCCCACCCGACCAACATGTCCCATCTACACTAGTCCCACCCCGACCAACATTCCCCATCTACACTAGTCCCACCTCGACCAACATGCCCCATCTACACTAGTCCCTCCCCGACTAACATGCCCCATCTACACTAGTCCCACCCCGACCAACATGTCCCATCTACACTAGTCCCACCCCGACCAACATGCCCCATCTACACTAGTCCCACCCCGACCAACATGCCCCACCTACACTAGTCCCACCCCGACCAACATGCCCCATCTACACTTGTCCCATCACGACCATCGTGCCATATCTAAACTAGTCTCAACCGACTAACATTCCCCATCTACACTAGTCCCACTCCGACCAACATGTCCCATCTACACTAGGAGGCCCACCCCGACCAACTTGCCCCATCTACACTAGTCCCTCCACGACCATCATGCCACATCTAAACTAGTCCCACCCAGACCAACATGCCCCATCTACACTAGTCCCACCGCGACCAACATGCCCCATCTACACAGGCCCCACCCCGACTAACATGACCCATCTACACTAGACCCACCCCGACCAACATGCCCATCTACACTAGTCCCATCCCGACCAACATGCCCCATGAACACTAGTCCCAGCCCGACCAACATGTCCCATCTACACTAGTCCCATCCCGACCAACTTGCCCCATCTACAGTAGTCCTACCCCGACCAACATGACCCATCTACACAAGGCCCACCCCGACCAGCATGCCCCATCTACGCTACTCCCACATCGACCAACAAGCCCCATCTACACTAGTCCCACCCCGAACAACATGCCCCATCTAAACTAGTGCTCCCTGACCAACACGACCCATCTACACTAGTCCCACCCCGACCAACATGCCCCATCTACACTAGATCCACCCCGACCAACCTGCCCCATCTACACTAGGCTAACCCCGATCAACATGCCCCATCAACACTAGTCCCACCCGACCAACACGCTCCGTCTACACTAGTCCCACCCCGACCAACAGGCCCCATCAACACTAGTCTCACCCCGACCAACATGCCCATCTACACCAGTCCCATCCCAACCAACATGTCCCATCTACACTAGTCCCATCCCGACCAACATGTCCCACCTACACTAGTCTCATCCCGACCAACATGTCGCATCTACACTAGTCTCACCCTGAACAACATGCCCCATCGACACAAGTCCCACCCGACCAATATGTCCCATCTACACTAGGAGGCCCACCCCGACCAACTTGCCCCATCTACACTAGACCCTCCACGACCATCATGCCACATCTAAACTTGTCCCACCGCGACCAACATGCCCCATCTACACAGGCCCTACCCCGACTAACATGCCCCATTTACACTAGTCCCACCCCGACCAACATGACCCATCTACACTAGACCCACCCCGACCAACATGCCCATCTACACTAGTCCCAGCCCGACCAACATGTCCCATCTACACAAGTCCCATCCCGACCAACATGTCCCATCTACACTAGTCTCACCCCGACCAACATGCCCCATCGACACAAGTCCCACCCCGACCATTTCCCATCTACACTAGGAGGCCAACCCGACCAACTTGCCACATCTACATTAGTCCCTCCACGGCCATCATGCCACATCTAAACTTGTCCCACCGCGACCAACATGCCCCATCTACACAGGCCCTTCCCCGACTAACATGCCCCATTTACACTAGTCCCACCCCGACTAACATGACCCATCTACACTAGTCCCAGCCCGGCCAACATGTCCCATCTACACTAGTCCCACCCCGACCAACATGCCCCATGTACACTAGTCCCACCCCGTCCAACATGCCCCATCTGCACTAGGCTAACCCCGACCAACATGCCCCATCTACACTAGTACCACCCCGACCAACATGCGCCATCAACACTTGTCCCACCCCGACCAACATGCCCCATCTACACTATTCCCACCCCGACAAACATGCTCCATCTACACTAGTCTCACCCCGAACAACTTGCCCCATCTCCACTAGTGCCACCCCGACCAACATGACCCATCTACACTAGTCCCACCCTGACCAACATGCTCCATGTACACTAGTCCCACCCCGACCAACATGCTCCATCTACACCAGTCCCACCCCGAACAACATGCCCCATCTACACTAGTCCCACCCCGACCAACATGCCCCATCTACACTAGTCCCACCCCGACCAACATGCTCCATCTACGCTAGTCCCACCACGAACAACATGCCCATCTACACTAGTCCCACCCCGACCAACATGCCCCATCTCAACTAGTCCCACCCCGACCAACATGCCCCAACTACACTATTCCCACCCCGACCAATATGCCCCATCTACACTAGTCCCACCCCGCCCAAAATGCCCCCTCTACACTATTCCCACCCCGACAAACATGCTCCATCTACACTAGACCCACCGCGAACAACATGCCCCATCTCCACAAGTGCCACCACGACCAACATGACCCATCTACACTAGTCCCATCCCGACCAACATGTCCCATCTACACTAGGAGGCCAAACCCGACCATCTTGCCCAATCTACACTACTCCCACCTCGCCCAACAAGCCCCATCTACACTAGTCCCACCCCGACCAACATGCCCCATCTACACTAGTCCCACCCCGAACAACATGCCCCATCTAAATTAGTGCCACCCCGACCAACACGACCCATCTACACTAGTCCCACCACGACCAACATGCCCCATCTACACTAGTCCCAACCCGACCAACATGCCCCATCTACACTAGGCTAATCCCGACCAACATGCCCCATCAACACTAGTCCCACCCGACCAACACGCTCCGTCTACACTAGTCCCACCCCGAACAACGTGCCCCATCTACACTAGTCCCAGACCGACCAACATGCCCCATCTACACTAGTCCCAGCCCGACCAACATGTCCCATCTACACTAGTCCCATCCCGACCAACATGTCCTATCTACACTAGTCCCATCCCGACCAACATGTCCCATCTACACTAGTCCCACCCCAACCAACATGCCCCATCAACACTAGACCCACCCCGACCAACATGACCCATCTACACTAGACCCACCCCGACCAACATGCCCCATCTACACTAGTCCCTCCCCGACTAACATGCCCCATCTACATTAGTCCCAGTTCGACCAACATGTCTCATCTACAATAGTCCCACTCTGACCAACATGCCCCATCTACATTAGTCGCACGCCGAAAAACATGCCCCATCGACACAAGTCCCACCCCGACCATTTCCCATCTACACTAGGAGGCCAACCCGACCAACTTGCCACATCTACAATAGTCCCTCCACGGCCATCATGCCACATCTAAACTTGTCCCACCGCGACCAACATGCCCCATCTACACAGGCCCTTCCCCGACTAACATGCCCCATTTACACTAGTCCCACCCCGACTAACATGCCCCATCTCCACTAGTGCCACTCCGACCAACATGACGCATCTACACTAGTCCCACCCCGAACAACATGCCCCATCTACACTAGTCCCACCCCGCCCAACATTTCCCATCTGCACTAGGAGGCCAACCCGACCAACTTGCCACATCTACATTAGTCCCTCCACGGCCATCATGCCGCATCTAAACTAGTCCCACCCCGACCAACAGGCCCCATGTACACTAGTCCCACCCCGACCAACATGCCCCATCTACACTACTGCCACACCGACCAACATGCCCCATCTACACTAGTCCCAACCCGACCAACATGCTCCATCTACACCAGTCCCACCCCGAACAACATGCCCCATCTACACTAGTCCCACCCCGACCAACATGCCCCATCTACACTAGACCCACCCTGGCCAACATGCCCCATCTACACCTGGCCCACCCCGACCAACATGCCCCATCTACACTAGTCCCGCCCGACACTGCATCTACACTACGTCCCACCATGTACACTAGTCCCACCCCGACCAACAAGCCCCATCTACATTAGTCCCAGTCCGACCAACATGTCCCATCTACACTAGTTCCACCCCCACCAACATGCTCCATCTACACTAGTCTCACCCCGAACAACTTGCCCCATCTCCACTAGTGCCACCCCGACCAACATGACCCATCTACACTAGTCCCACCCTGACCAACATGCTCCATGTACACTAGTCTCACCCCGAACAACATGCCGCATCTACACTAGGCTAACCCCGACCATGGCCCATCCACACTAGTACCACCCCGACCAACATGCACCATCAACACTTGTCCCACCCCGACCATCGTGCCATATCTAAACTAGTCTCACCCGACTAACATTCCCCATCTACACTAGTCCCACCCCGACCAACATGTCCCATCTACACTAGTTCCACCCCGACCAACATGCCCCATCTACACTATTCCCACCCCGACAAACATGCTCCATCTACACTAGTCTCACCCCGAACAACTTGCCCCATCTCCACTAGGCTGACCCCGACCATGTCCCATCTACACTAGTCCCACCCCGACCAACATGCCCCATCTACACTTGTCCCACCCCGACCAACATGCTCCATCTACGCTAGTCCCACCACGAACAACATGCCCATCTACACTAGTCCCACCCCGACCAACATGCCCCATCTCCACTAGTCCCACCCCGACCAACATGCCCCATCTACACTAGTCCCACCCCGACCAACATGCCCCAACTACACTATTCCCACCCCGACCAATATGCCCCATCTACACTAGTCCCACCCCGCCCAAAATGCCCCCTCTACACTATTCCCACCGCGACAAACATGCTCCATCTACACTAGTCCCACCGCGAACAACATGCCCCATCTCCACAAGTGCCACCACGACCAACATGACCCATCTACACTAGTCCCATCCCGACCAACATGTCCCATCTACACTAGGAGGCCAAACCCGACCATCTTGCCCAATCTACACTACTCCCACCTCGCCCAACAAGCCCCATCTACACTAGTCCCACCCCGACCAACATGCCCCATCTACACTAGTCCCACCACGACCAACATGCCCCATCTACACTAGTCCCAACCCGACCAACATGCCCCATCTACAGTAGGCTAATCCCGACCAACATGCCCCATCAACACTAGTCCCACCCGACCAACACGCTCCGTCTACACTAGTCCCACCCCGACCAACGTGCCCCATCTACACTAGTCCCAGCCCGACCAACATGCCCCATCTACACTAGTCCCAGCCCGACCAACATGTCCCATCTACACTAGTCCCATCCCGACCAACATGTCCTATCTACACTAGTCCCATCCCGACCAACATGTCCCATCTACACTAGTCTCACCCCGACCAACATGCCCCATCGACACAAGTCCCACCCCGACCAACATGTCCCATCTACACTAGGAGGCCAACCCGACCAACTTGCCACATCTACACTAGTCCCTCCACGACCATCATGCCACATCTAAACTTGTCCCACCGCGACCAACATGCCCCATTTACACTAGTCCCACCCCGACCAACATGACCCATCTACACTAGACCCACCCCGACCAACATGCCCATCTACACTAGTCCCACCCCAACCAACATGCCCCATCAACACTAGACCCACCCCGACCAACATGACCCTTCTACACTAGACCCACCCCGACCAACATGCCCATCTACACTAGTCCCAGCCCGACCAACATGTCCCATCTACACTAGTCCCATCCCGACCAACATGTCCCATCCAAACTAGTCTCACCCGACTAACATTCCCCATCTACACTAGTCCCACCCCGACCAACATGACCCATCTACACGAGACCCACCGCGACCAACATGCCCGATCTACACTACTCCCACACCGACCAACATGCCTCATCTACACTTGTCCCACCCCGACCAACATGCCCATCTACACTAGTCCCAGCCCGACCAACATGTCCCATCTACACTAGTCCCATCCCGACCAACATGTCCCATCTAAACTAGTCTCACCCGACTAACATTCCCCATCTACACTAGTCCCACCCCGACCAACAGGCCCCATGTACACTAGTCCCACCCCGACCAACATGCCCCATCTACACTACTGCCACACCAACCAACATGCCCCATCTACACTAGTCCCACCCCGACCAACATGCTCCATCTACACCAGTCCCACCCCGAACAACATGCCCCATCTACACTAGTCCTACCCCGACCAACATGCCCCATCTACACTAGTCCCATCCCGACCAACATGCCCCATGAACACTAGTCCCAGCCCGACCAACATCTACACTAGTCCCGCCCGACACTGCATCTACACTACGTCCCACCATGTACACTAGTCCCACCCCGACCAACAAGCCCCATCTACATTAGTCCCAGTCCGACCAACATGTCCCATCTACACTAGTTCCACCCCGACCAACATGCTCCATCTACACTATTCCCACCCCGACAAACATGCTCCATCTACACTAGTCTCACCCCGAACAACTTGCCCCATCTCCACTAGTGCCACCCCGACCAACATGACCCATCTACACTAGTCCCACCCTGACCAACATGCCCATCTACACTAGTCCCAGCCCGACCAACATGTCCCATCTACACTAGTCCCATCCCGACCAACATGTCCCATCCAAACTAGTCTCACCCGACTAACATTCCCCATCTACACTAGTCCCACCCCGACCAACATGTACATCCATGTACACTAGTCTCACCCCGAACAACATGCCCCATCTACACTAGGCTAACCCCGACCATGGCACATCCACACTAGTACCACCCCGACCAACATGCCCCATCAACACTTGTCCCACCCCGACCATCGTGCCATATCTAAACTAGTCTCACCCGACTAACATTCCCCATCTACACTAGTCCCACCCCGACCAACATGAACCATCTACACTAGACCAACCCCGACCGACATGCCCCATCTACACTACTGCCACACCGACCAACATGCCCCATCTACACTAGTCCCACCCCGACCAACATGCTCCATCTACACCAGTCCCACCCCGAACAACATGCCCCATCTACACTAGTCCCACCCCGACCAACATGCCCCATCTACACTAGTCCCACCCCGACCAACATGCTCCATCTACACTAGTCCCACCCGGACCAACATGCCCATCTCCACTAGTCCCACCCCGACCAACATGGCCCATCTACACTAGTCCCACCCCGACCAACATGCCCCAACTACACTATTCCCACCCCGACAAACATGCTCCATCTACACTAGTCCCACCCCGAACAACATGCCCCATCTCCACTAGTGCCACCACGACCAACATAACCCATCTACACTAGTCCCATCCCGACCAACATGTCCCATCTACACTAGGAGGCCACACCCGACCATCTTGCCCAATCTACTACTCCCACCTCGCCCAACAAGCCCCATCTACACTAGTCCCACCCCGAACAACATGCCCCATCTAAATTAGTGCCACCCCGACCAACACGACCCATCTACACTAGTCCCACCCCGACCAACATGCCCCATCTACACTAGTCCCAGCCCGACCAACATGCCCCATCTACACTAGTCCCAGCCCGACCAACATGTCCCATCTACACTAGTCCCATCCCGACCAACATGTCCTATCTACACTAGTCCCATCCCGACCAACATCCCATCAACACTAGTCTCACCCGACCAACATGCCCCATCGACACAAGTCCCACCCCGACCAACATGTCCCATCTACACTAGGAGGCCAACCCAACCAACTTGCCACATCTACACTAGTCCCTCCACGACCATCATGCCACATCTAAACTTGTCCCACCGCGACCAACATGCCCCATCTACACAGGCCCTACCCCGACTAACATGCCCCATTTACACTAGTCCCACCCCGACCAACATGACCCATCTGCACTAGACCCACCCCGACCAACATGCCCATCTACACTAGTCCCACCTCAACCAACATGCCCCATCAACACTAGACCCACCCCGACCAACATGCCCCATCTACACTAGTCCCATCCCGACCAACATGTCCCATCTACACTAGTCTCACCCCGACCAACATGCCCCATCGACACAAGTCCCACCCCGACCAACATTTCCCATCTGCACTAGGAGGCCAACCCGACCAACTTGCCACATCTACATTAGTCCCTCCACGGCCATCATGCCGCATCTAAACTTGTCCCACCCCGACAAACATGCCCCATCTACACTTGTCCCACCACGACCATCGTGCCATATTTAAACTAGTCTCAACCGACTAATATTCCCCATCTACACTAGTCCCACCCCGACCAACATGACCCATCTACACGAGACCCACCGCGACCAACATGCCCGATCTACACTACTCCCACACCGACCAACATGTCCCATCTACACTAGGAGGCCCACCACGACCAACTTGCCCCATCTATACTAGTCCCTCCACGACCATCATGCCACATCTAAACTAGTCCCACCCAGACCAGCATGCCCCATCTAAACTTGTCCCACCGCGACCAACATGCCCCATCTACACAGGCCCTTCCCCGACTAACATGCCCCATTTACACTAGTCCCACCCCGACTAACATGACCCATCTACACTAGTCCCAGCCCGACCAACATGTCCCATCTACACTAGTCCCATCCCGACCAACTTGCCCCATCTACAGTAGTCCTACCCCGACCAACATGACCCATCTACACAAGGCCCACCCCGACCAGCATGCCCCATCTACGCTACTCCCACATCGACCAACAAGCCCCATCTACACTAGTCCCACCCCGAACAACATGCCCCATTCTAAACTAGTGCTCCCTGACCAACACGACCCATCTACACTAGTCCCACCCCGACCAACATGCCCCATCTACACTAGATCCACCCCGACCAACCTGCCCCATCTACACTAGGCTAACCCCGATCAACATGCCCCATCAACACTAGTCCCACCCGACCAACACGCTCCGTCTACTCTAGTCCCACCCCGACCAACATGCCCCATCAACACTAGTCTCACCCCGACCAACATGCCCATCTACACCAGTCCCAGCCCAACCAACATACCCCATCTACACTAGTCCCACCCCGACCAACATGCCCCATCTACACTAGTCCCAGCCCGACCAACATGTCCCATCTACACTAGTCCCATCCCGACCAACATGTCCCACCTACACTAGTCTCATCCCGACCAACATGTCCCATCTACACTAGTCTCACCCTGAACAACATGCCCCATCGACACAAGTCCCACCCGACCAATATGTCCCATTTACACTAGGAGGTCCACCCCGACCAACTTGCCCCATCTACACTAGACCCTCCACGACCATCATGCCACATCTAAACTTGTCCCACCCAGACCAACATGCCCCATCTACACTAGTCCCACCGCGACCAACATGCCCCATCTACACTAGTCCCACCCCGACCATCATGACCCATCTACACTAGTCCCACCCCGACCAATATGCCCCATCTACACTAGTCCCACCACGGCCAACATGCCCCATCTACACTAGTCCCACCCGACCAACATGCCTCATATACACTAGTCCCACTCCGACCAACAAGCCCCATCTATACTAGTCCCACCCCGAACAACATGACCCATCTACACTAGTCCCATCCCGACCAACTTGCCCCACCTACTCTAGTCCCACCCGGACCAACATGCCTCATCTACACTCGTCTCACCTCGACCAACATGCCCTATCTACAGTAGTCCCAACCCGACAAACATGACCCATCTACATTAGTCCCACCCCGACCAACATGCCCCATCTACACTATTCCCATCCCGACCAACATGCCCCATCTACGCTAGTCCCACCACGAACAACATGCCCATCTACACTAGTCCCACCCCGACCAACATGCCCCATCTCCACTAGTCCCACCCCGACCAACATGCCCCATCTACACTAGTCCCACCCCGACCAACATGCCCCAACTACACTATTCCCACCCCGACCAATATGCCCCATCTACACTAGTCCCACCCCGCCCAAAATGCCCCCTCTACACTATTCCCACCGCGACAAACATGCTCCATCTACACTAGTCCCACCGCGAACAACATGCCCCATCTCCACAAGTGCCACCACGACCAACATGACCCATCTACACTAGTCCCATCCCGACCAACATGTCCCATCTACACTAGGAGGCCAAACCCGACCATCTTGCCCAATCTACACTACTCCCACCTCGCCCAACAAGCCCCATCTACACTAGTCCCACCCCGACCAACATGCCCCATCTACACTAGTCCCACCACGACCAACATGCCCCATCTACACTAGTCCCAACCCGACCAACATGCCCCATCTACAGTAGGCTAATCCCGACCAACATGCCCCATCAACACTAGTCCCACCCGACCAACACGCTCCGTCTACACTAGTCCCACCCCGACCAACGTGCCCCATCTACACTAGTCCCAGCCCGACCAACATGCCCCATCTACACTAGTCCCAGCCCGACCAACATGTCCCATCTACACTAGTCCCATCCCGACCAACATGTCCTATCTACACTAGTCCCATCCCGACCAACATGTCCCATCTACACTAGTCTCACCCCGACCAACATGCCCCATCGACACAAGTCCCACCCCGACCAACATGTCCCATCTACACTAGGAGGCCAACCCGACCAACTTGCCACATCTACACTAGTCCCTCCACGACCATCATGCCACATCTAAACTTGTCCCACCGCGACCAACATGCCCCATTTACACTAGTCCCACCCCGACCAACATGACCCATCTACACTAGACCCACCCCGACCAACATGCCCATCTACACTTGTCCCACCACGACCATCGTGCCATATTTAAACTAGTCTCAACCGACTAATATTCCCCATCTACACTAGTCCCACCCCGACCAACATGACCCATCTACACGAGACCCACCGCGACCAACATGCCCGATCTACACTACTCCCACACCGACCAACATGTCCCATCTACACTAGGAGGCCCACCACGACCAACTTGCCCCATCTATACTAGTCCCTCCACGACCATCATGCCACATCTAAACTAGTCCCACCCAGACCAGCATGCCCCATCTACACTAGTCCCACCGCGACCAACATGCCCCATCTACACAGGCCCCACCCTGACTAACATGCCCCATCTACACTAATCCTAGCCCGGCCAACATGACCCATCTACACAAGGCCCACCCCGACCAACATGCCCCATCTACACCAGTCCCAGCCCAACCAACATACCCCATCTACACTAGTCCCATCCCGACCAACATGCCCCATGAACACTAGTCCCAGCCCGACCAACATGTCCCATCTACACTAGTCCCATCCCGACCAACTTGCCCCATCTACAGTAGTCCTACCCCGACCAACATGACCCATCTACACAAGGCCCACCCCGACCAGCATGCCCCATCTACGCTACTCCCACATCGACCAACAAGCCCCATCTACACTAGTCCCACCCCGAACAACATGCCCCATTCTAAACTAGTGCTCCCTGACCAACACGACCCATCTACACTAGTCCCACCCCGACCAACATGCCCCATCTACACTAGATCCACCCCGACCAACCTGCCCCATCTACACTAGGCTAACCCCGATCAACATGCCCCATCAACACTAGTCCCACCCGACCAACACGCTCCGTCTACTCTAGTCCCACCCCGACCAACATGCCCCATCAACACTAGTCTCACCCCGACCAACATGCCCATCTACACCAGTCCCAGCCCAACCAACATACCCCATCTACACTAGTCCCACCCCGACCAACATGCCCCATCTACACTAGTCCCAGCCCGACCAACATGTCCCATCTACACTAGTCCCATCCCGACCAACATGTCCCACCTACACTAGTCTCATCCCGACCAACATGTCCCATCTACACTAGTCTCACCCTGAACAACATGCCCCATCGACACAAGTCCCACCCGACCAATATGTCCCATTTACACTAGGAGGTCCACCCCGACCAACTTGCCCCATCTACACTAGACCCTCCACGACCATCATGCCACATCTAAACTTGTCCCACCCAGACCAACATGCCCCATCTACACTAGTCCCACCGCGACCAACATGCCCCATCTACACTAGTCCCACCCCGACCATCATGACCCATCTACACTAGTCCCACCCCGACCAATATGCCCCATCTACACTAGTCCCACCACGGCCAACATGCCCCATCTACACTAGTCCCACCCGACCAACATGCCTCATATACACTAGTCCCACTCCGACCAACAAACCCCATCTATACTAGTCCCACCCCGAACAACATGACCCATCTACACTAGTCCCATCCCGACCAACTTGCCCCATCTACTCTAGTCCCACCCGGACCAACATGCCTCATCTACACTCGTCTCACCTCGACCAACATGCCCTATCTACAGTAGTCCCAACCCGACAAACATGACCCATCTACATTAGTCCCACCCCGACCAACATGCCCCATCTACACTATTCCCACCCCGACCAACATGCCCCATCTACATTAGTCCCAGTTCGACCAACATGTCTCATCTACAATAGTCCCACTCTGACCAACATGCCCCATCTACATTAGTCGCACGCCGACAAACACGCTCCATCTACACTAGTCTCACCCCGAACAACATGCCCCATCTCCACTAGTGCCACCCCGACCAACATGACCCATCTACACTAGTCCCACCCCGAACAACATGCCCCATGTACATTAGTCCCACCCCGTCCAACATGCCCCATCTACACTAGGCTAACCCCGACCAACATGCCCCATCTACACTAGTACCACCCCGACCAACATGCCCCATCAACACTTGTCCCACCCCGACCATCGTGCCATATCTAAACTAGTCTCACCCGACTAACATTCCTCATCTACACTAGTCCCTCCCCGACCAACATGCCCCATCTAGACTAGTCCCACCCCGACCAACATGCCCCATCTACAATAGTCCCACCCCGCCCAACATGCCCCATCTACACTATTCCCACCCTGGCCAACATGCCCCATCTACACCTGGCCCACCCCGACCAACATGCCCCATCTACACTAGTCCCGCCCGACACTGCATCTACACTACGTCCCACCATGTACACTAGTCCCACCCCGACCAACAAGCCCCATCTATATTAGTCCCAGTCCGACCAACATGTCCCATCTACACTAGTTCCACCCCCACCAACATGCTCCATCTACACTATTCCCACCCCGACAAACATGCTCCATCTACACTAGTCTCACCCCGAACAACTTGCCCCATCTACACTAGTCCCACCCTGACCAACATGCTCCATGTACACTAGTCTCACCCCGAACAACATGCCCCATCTACACGAGGCTAACCCCGACCATGGCCCATCCACACTCGTACCACCCCGACCAACATGCACCATCAACACTTGTCCCACCCCGACCATCGTGCCATATCGAAACTACTCTCACCCGACTAACATTCCCCATCTACACTAGTCCCACCCCGACCAACATGTCCCATCTACACTAGTTCCACCCCGACCAACATGCCCCATCTACACTATTCCCACCCCGACAAACACGCTCCATCTACACTAGTCTCACCCCGAACAACTTGCCCCATCTCCACTAGTGCCACCCCGACCAACATGACCCATCTACACTAGTCCCACCCCGACCAACATGCCCCATGTACACTAGTCCCACCCCGTCCAACATGCCCCATCTACACTAGGCTAACCCCGACCAACATGCCCCATCTACACTAGTACCACCCCGACCAACATGCCCCATCAACACTTGTCCCACCCCGACCATCGTGCCATATCTAAACTAGTCTCACCCGACTAACATTCCTCATCTACACTAGTCCCTCCCCGACCAACATGCCCCATCTAGACTAGTCCCACCCCGACCAACATGCCCCATCTACCCAGGCCCCACCCCGACTAACATGCCCCATCTACACTAATCCTAGCCCGACCAACATGACCCATCTACACAAGGCCCACCCCGACCAACATGCCCCATCTACACTAGTCCCACTCCGACCAACACGCCCCAGCTACACTAGTCCGACCAACATGCCTCATTTACACGTCCCACTCCGACCAACATGTCCCATCTACACTAGGAGGCCCACCCCGACCAACTTGCCCGATCTACACTAGTCCCTCCACGACCATCATGCCACATCTAAACTAGTCCCACCCAGACCATGCCCCATCTACACTAGTCCCACCGGGACCAACATGCCCCATCTACACAGGCCCCACCCCGACTAACATGCCCAATCTACACTAATCCTAGCCCGACCAACATGACCCATCTACACATGGCCCACCCCGACCAACATGCCCCATCTACACCAGTCCCAGCCCAACCAACATACCCCATTCTACACTAGTCCCACCCCGACCAACATGCCCCATCAACACTAGTCCCAGCCCGACCAACATGTCCCATCTACTCTAGTCCCAGACCGACCAACATGTCCCATCTACACTAGGCGGCCCACCCCGAGCAACTTGCCCCATCTACACTAGTCCCTCCACGACCATCATGCCACATCTAAACTAGTCCCACCCAGACCAACATGCCCCATCTACACTAGTCCCACCGCGACCAACATGCCCCATCTACACAGGCCCCACCCCGACTAACATGCCCCATCTACACTAATCCTAGCCCGACCAACATGACCCATCTACACAAGGCCCACCCCGACCAACATGCCCCATCTACATTAGTCCCACTCCGACCAACACGCCCCAGCTACACTAGTCCCACTCCGACCAACATGCCTCATTTACACGTCCCACTCCGACCAACATGTCCCATCTACACTAGGAGGTCCACCCCGACCAACTTGCCCCATCTACACTACTCCCACCTCGCCCAACAAGCCCCATCTACACTAGTCCCACCCTGAACAACATGCCCCATCTAAACTAGTGCCACCCTGACCAACACGACCCATCTACACTAGTCCCACCCCGACCAACATGCCCCATCTACACTAGATCCACCCGACCAACCTGCCCATCTTCACTAGGCTAACCCCGATCAACATGCCCCATCAACACTAGTCCCACCCGACCAACACGCTCCGTCTACACTAGTCCCACCCCGACCAACATGCCCCATCAACACTAGTCTCACCCCGACCAACATGCCCATCTACACCAGTCCCAGCCCAACCAACATCCCCCATCTACACTAGTCCCACCCCGACCAACATGCCCCATCTACACTAGTCCCAGCCCGACCAACATGTCCCAACTACACTAGTCCCATCCCGACCAACATGTCCCACCTACACTAGTCTCATCCCGACCAACATGTCCCATCTACACTAGTCTCACCCCGACCAACATGCCCCATCGACACGTCCCACCCCGACCAATATGTCCCATCTACACTAGGAGGCCCACCCCGACCAACTTGCCCCATCTACACTAGTCCCTCCACGACCATAATGACCCATCTACACTAGTCCCACCCCGACCAATATGCCCCATCTACACTAGTCCCACCACGGCCAACATGCCCCATCTACACTAGCCCCACCCCGACCAACATGCCTCATATACACTAGTCCCACTCCGACCAACAAGCCCCATCTATACTAGTCCCACCCCGAACAACATGACCCATCTACACTAGTCCCATCCCGACCAACTTGCCCCATCTACTCTAGTCCCACCCGGACCAACATGCCTCATCTACATTCGTCTCACCCCGACCAACATGCCCTATCTACAGTAGTCCCAACCCGACAAACATGACCCATCTACATTAGTCCCACCCCGACCAACATGCCCCATCTACACTATTCCCACCCCGACCAACATGCCCCATCTACATTAGTCCCAGTCCGACCAACATGTCTCATCTACACTAGTCCCACTCTGACCAACATGCCCCATCTACATTAGTCCCACGCCGACCAACATGCCCCATCTACACTAGATCCACCCGACCAACCTGCCCATCTTCACTAGGCTAACCCCGATCAACATGCCCCATCAACACTAGTCCCACCCGACCAACACGCTCCGTCTACACTAGTCCCACCCCGACCAACATGCCCCATCAACACTAGTCTCACCCCGACCAACATGCCCATCTACACCAGTCCCAGCCCAACCAACATACCCCATCTACACTAGTCCCACCCCGACCAACATGCCCCATCTACACTAGTCCCAGCCCGACCAACATGTCCCAACTACACTAGTCCCATCCCGACCAACATGTCCCACCTACACTAGTCTCATCCCGACCAACATGTCCCATCTACACTAGTCCCACCACGGCCAACATGTCCCATCTACACTAGCCCCACCCCGACCAACATGCCTCATATACACTAGTCCCACTCCGACCAACAAGCCCCATCTATACTAGTCCCACCCCGACCAACATGCCCCATCTACACTATTCCCACTCTGACCAACATGCCCCATCTACACTAGTCCCACCCCGAACAACATGCCCCATCAACTCTAGTCCCACCCGACCAACACGCTCCGTCTACACTAGTTCCACCCCGACCAACATGCCCCATCAACACTAGTCTCACCCCGAGCAACATGCCCATCTACACCAGTCCCAGCCCAACCAACATACCCCATCTACACTAGTCCCACCCCGACCAACCTGCCCCATCAACACTAGTCCCACCCCGACCATCATGACCCATCTACACTAGTCCCACCCCGACCAATATGCCGCATCTACACTAGTCCCACCCCGGCCAACATGCCCCATCTACACTAGTCCCACCCCGACCAACATGCCTCATCTACACTAGTCCCACTCCGATCAACAAGCCCCATCTATACTAGTCCCACCCCGAACAACATGACCCATCTACACTATTCCCACTCTGACCAACATGCCCCATCTACACTAGTCCCACCCCGACCAACAAGCCCCATCTACACTATTCCCACTCTGACCAACATGCCCCATCTACACTAGTCCCACCCCGACCAACAAGCCCCATCTAGACTAGTACCACCCCGACCAACATGCCCCATCAACACTTGTCCCACCCCGACCATCGTGCCATATCTAAACTAGTCTCACCCGACTAACATTCCTCATCTACACTAGTCCCACCCCGACCAACATGCCCCATCTAAACTAGTCCCACCCCGACCAACTTGCCCCATCTACACTAGTCCCTCCACGACCATCATGCCACATCTAAACTAGTCCCACCCAGACCATGCCCCATCTACACTAGTCCCACCGCGACCAACAAGCCCCATCTACACAGGCCCCACCCCGAACAACATGCCCCATCTACACTAATCCTAGCCCGACCAACATGACCCATCTACACAAGGCCCACCCCGACCAACATGCCCCATCTACACCAGTCCCAGCCCAACCAACATACCCCATCTACACTAGTCCCATCCCGACCAACATGCCCCATGAACACTAGTCACAGCCCGACCAACATGTCCCATCTACACTAGTCCCATCCCGACCAACTTGCCCCATCTACAGTAGTCCTACCCCGACCAACATGACCCATCTACACAAGGCCCACCCCGACCAGCATGCCCCATCTACACTACCCCCACATCGACCAACAAGCCCCATCTACACTAGTCCCACCCTGAACAACATGCCCCATCTACACTAGTCCCACCCCGACCAACATGCCCCATCTACACTAGTCCCACCCCGACCAACATGCCCCATCTACACTAGTCCCACCCCGACCAACATGCCCCATCTACACTAAGCTAACCCCGATCAACATGCCCCATCAACACTAGTACAACCCCGACCAACATGTCCCATCAACACTTGTCCCACCACGACCATCGTGCCATATCTAAACTAGTCTCAACCGACTAATATTCCCCATCTACACTAGTCCCACCCCGACCAACATGACCCATCTACACGAGACCCACCGCGACCAACATGCCCGATCTACACTACTCCCACACCGACCAACATGCCTCATCTACACTTGCCCCACCCCGACCATCGTGCCATATCTAAACTAGTCACACCCGACTAACATTCCCCATCTACACTAGTCCCAGCCCGACCAACATGTCCCATCTACACTAGTCTCACCCCGACCAACATGCCCCATCGACACAAGTCCCACCCCGACCAACATTTCCCATCTACACTAGGAGGCCAACCCGACCAACTTGCCACATCTACATTAGTCCCTCCACGACCATCATGCCACATCGAAACTTGTCCCACCGCGACCAACATGCCCCATCTACACAGGCCCTTCCCCGACTAACATGCCCCATTTACACTAGTCCCACCCCGACTAACGTGACCCATCTACACTAGTCCCAGCCCGACCAACATGTCCCATCTACACTAGTCCCATCCCGACCAACATGTCCTATCTACACTAGTCTCACCCCGACCAACATGTCCCATCTACACTAGTCCCATCCCGACCAACATGTCCTATCTACACTAGTCCCACCCCGACCAACATGCCCCATCTACACTAGTCCCACCCCGACCAACATGCCCCATCTACACTAGTCCCACCCCGACCAACATGCCCCATCTACACTAAGCTAACCCCGACCAACATGCCCCATCTACACTAGTACCACCCGACCAACATGCCCCATCAACACTTGTCCCACCACGACCATCGTGCCATATCTAAACTAGTCTCAACCGACTAATATTCCCCATCTACACTAGTCCCACCCCGACCAACATGACCCATCTACACGAGACCCACCGCGACCAACATGCCCGATCTACACTACTCCCACACCGACCAACATGCCTCATCTACACTTGCCCCACCCCGACCATCGTGCCATATCTAAACTAGTCTAACCCGACTAACATTCCCCATCTACACTAGTCCCACTCCGACCAACATGTCCCATCTACACTAGGAGGCCCACCCCGACCAACTTGCCCCATCTACACTAGTCCCTCCACGACCATCATGCCACATCTAAACTAGTCCCACCCAGACCAACATGCCCCATCTACACTAGTCCCACCGCGACCAACATGCCCCATCTACACAGGCCCCACCCCGACTAACATGCCCCATCTACACTAATTCTAGCCCGACCAACATGACCCATCTACACAAGGCCCACCCCGACCAACATACCCCATCTACACTAGTCCCATCCCGACCAACATGCCCCATGAACACTAGTCCCAGCCCGACCAACATGTCCCATCTACACTAGTCCCATCCCGACCAACTTGCCCCATCTACAGTAGTCCTACCCCGACCAACATGACCCATCTACACAAGGCCCACCCCGACCAGCATGCCCCATCTACGCTACTCCCACATCGACCAACAAGCCCCATCTACACTAGTCCCAACCCGAACAACATGCCCCATCTAAACTAGTGCCACCCTGACCAACACGACCCATCAACCCTAGTCCTACCCCGACCAACATGCCCCATCTACACTAGATCCACCCCGACCAACCTGCCCCATCTACACTAGGCTAACCCCGATCAACATGCCCCATCATCACTAGTCCCACCCGACCAACACGCTCCGTCTACACTAGTCCCACCCCGACCAACATGCCCCATCTACACTAGTCCCACCCCGACCAACATGCCCCATCTACACTAGTCCCAGCCCGACCAACATGTCCCATCTACGCTAGTCCCATCCCGACCAACATGTCCCACCTTCACTAGTCTCATCCCGACCAACATGTCCCATCTACACTAGTCTCACCCCGAACAACATGCCCCATCGACACGTCCCACCCGACCAATATGTCCCATCTACACTAGGAGGCCCACCCCGACCAACTTGCCCCATCTACACTAGACCCTCCACGACCATCATGCCACATCTAAACTTGTCCCACCCAGACCAACATGCCCCATCTACACTAGTCCCACCGCGACCAACATGCCCCATCTACACTAGTCCCACCCCGACCATCATGACCCATCTACACTAGTCCCACCCCGACCAATATGCCCCATCTACACTAGTCCCACCACGGCCAACATGCCCCATCTACACTAGTCCCACCCCGACCAACATGCCTCATATACACTAGTCCCACTCCGACCAACAAGCCCCATCTATACTAGTCCCACCACGAACAACATGACCCATCTACACTAGTCCCATCCCGACCAACTTGCCCCATCTACTCTAGTCCCACCCGGACCAACATGCCTCATCTACACTCGTCTCACCCCGACCAACATGCCCTATGTACAGTAGTCCCAACCCGACAAACATGACCCATCTACATTAGTCCCACCCCGACCAACATGCCCCATCTACACTATTCCCACCCCGACCAACATGCACCATCTACATTAGTCCCACGCCGACAAACACGCTCCATCTACACTAGTCTCACCCCGAACAACATGCCCCATCTCCACTAGTGCCACCCCGACCAACATGCCCCATCGACACAAGCCCCACCCCGACCAACATGCCCCATGTACACTAGTCCCACCCCGTCCAACATGCCCCATCTACACTAGTCCCACCCCGGCCAACATGCCTCTTCTACACTAGTCCCATCCCGACCAACATGTCCCACCTACACTAGTCCCATCCCGACCAACATGTCCCATCTACACTAGTCTCACCCCGACCAACATGCCCCTTCGACACAAGTCCCACCCCGACCAATATGTCCCATCGACACTAGGAGGCCCACCCCGACAAACTTGCCCCATCTACACTAGTCCCTCCACGACCATCATGCCACATCTAAACTTGTCCCACCCAGACCAACATGCCCCATCTACACTAGTCCCACCGCGACCAACATGCCCCATCTACACTAGTCTCACCCCGACCATCATGACCCATCTACACTAGTCCCACCCCGACCAATATGCCCCATCTACACTAGTCCCACCCCGGCCAACATGCCTCATCTACACTAGTCCCACTCCGACCAACAAGCCCCATCTATACTAGTCCCACCCCGAACAACATGACCCATCTACACTATTCCCACTCTGACCAACATGCCCCATCTACACTAGTCCCACCCCGACCAACAAGCCCCATCTACACTAGTACCACCCCGACCAACATGCCCCATCAACACTTGTCCCACCCCGACCATCGTGCCATATCTAAACTAGTCTCACCCGACTAACATTCCTCATCTACACTAGTCCCACCCCGACCAACATGCCCCATCTAGACTAGTCCCACCCCGACCAACATGCCCCATCTACACTAGTCCCACCCCGCCCAACATGCCCCATCTACACTATTCCCACTCTGACCAACATGCCCAATCTACACTAGTCCCACCCCGACCAACAAGCCCCATCTACACTTGTCCCACCCCGAACAACATGCTCCATCTACACTTGTCCCACCCCGACCAACATGCCTCATCTACACTTGTCCCACCCCGACCAACTCCCCATCTACACTAGTCTCACCCCGAACAACATGCCCCATCTCCACTAGTGCCACCCCGACCAACATGACCCATCTACACGTCCCACCCCGACCAACATGCCCCATGTACACTAGTCCCACCCCGACCAACATGCCCCATCTACACTACTGCCACACCGACCAACATGCCCCATCTACACTAGTCCCACCCCGACCAACATGCTCCATCTACACCAGTCCCACCCCGAACAACATGCCCCATCTACACTAGTCCCACCCCGACCAACATGCCCCATCTACACTAGTCCCATCCCGACCAACATGCCCCATGAACACTAGTCCCAGCCCGACCAACATCTACACTAGTCCCGCCCGACACTGCATCTACACTACGTCCCACCATGTACACTAGTCCCACCCCGACCAACAAGCCCCATCTACATTAGTCCCAGTCCGACCAACATGTCCCATCTACACTAGTTCCACCCCGACCAACATGCTCCATCTACACTATTCCCACCCCGACAAACATGCTCCATCTACACTAGTCTCACCCCGAACAACTTGCCCCATCTCCACTAGTGCCACCCCGACCAACATGACCCATCTACACTAGTCCCACCCTGACCAACATGCTCCATGTACACTAGTCTCACCCCGAACAACATGCCCCATCTACACAAGGCTAACCCCGACCATGGCCCATCCACACTAGTACCACCCCGACCAACATGCCCCATCAACACTTGTCCCACCCCGACCATCGTGCCATATCTAAACTAGTCTCACCCGACTAACATTCCCCATCTACACTAGTCCCACCCCGACCAACATAACCCATCTACACTAGTCCTATCCCGACCAACATGTCCCATCTACACTAGGAGGCCAAACCCGACCATCCTGCCCAATCTACTACTCCCACCTCGCCCAACAAGCCCCATCTACACTAGTCCCACCCCGAACAACATGCCCCATCTAAATTAGTGCCACCCCGACCAACACGACCCATCTACACTAGTCCCACCCCGACCAACATGTCCCATCTACACTAGTCCCAACCCGACCAACATGCCCCATCTACACTAGGCTAACCACGACCAACATGCCCCATCAACACTAGTCCCACCCGACCAACACGCTCCGTCTACACTAGTCCCACCCCGACCAACGTGCCCCATCTACACTAGTCCCACCCCGAACAACATGCCCCATCTAAATTAGTGCCACCCCGACCAACACGACCCATCTACACTAAATGGGGCATGTTAGTCGGGGAAGGGCCTGTGTAGATGGGACATGTTGGTCGGGATGGGACTTGTGTAGATGGGACATGTTGGTCGGGCTGGGACTAGTGTAGATGGGCATGTTGGTCGGGGTGGGTCTAGTGTAGATGGGTCATGTTGGTCGGGGTGGGACTAGTGTAAATGGGGCATGTTAGTCGGGGTAGGGCCTGTGTAGATGGGGCATGTTGGTCGCGGTGGGACAAGTTTAGATGTGGCATGATGGTCGTGGAGGGTCTAGTGTAGATGGGGCAAGTTGGTCGGGGTGGGCCTCCTAGTGTAGATGGGACATATTGGTCGGGTGGGACGTGTCGATGGGGCATGTTGTTCAGGGTGAGACTAGTGTAGATGCGACATGTTGGTCGGGATGAGACTAGTGTAGGTGGGACATGTTGGTCGGGATGGGACTAGTGTAGATGGGACATGTTGGTCGGGCTGGGACTAGTGTAGATGGGGCATGTTGGTCGGGGTGGGACTAGTGTAGATGGGGTATGTTGGTTGGGATGGGACTGGTGTAGATGGGCATGTTGGTCGGGGTGAGACTAGTGTTGATGGGGCCTGTTGGTCGGGGTGGGACTAGTGTAGACGGAGCGTGTTGGTCGGGTGGGACTAGTGTTGATGGGGCATGTTGATCGGGGTTAGCCTAGTGTAGATGGGGCAGGTTGGTCGGGGTGGATCTAGTGTAGATGGGGCATGTTGGTCGGGGTGGGACTAGTGTAGATGGGTCGTGTTGGTCAGGGAGCACTAGTTTAGATGGGGCATGTTGTTCGGGGTGGGACTAGTGTAGATGGGGCTTGTTGGTCGATGTGGGAGTAGCGTAGATGGGGCATGCTGGTCGGGGTGGGCCTTGTGTAGATGGGTCATGTTGGTCGGGGTAGGACTACTGTAGATGGGGCAAGTTGGTCGGGATGGGACTAGTGTAGATGGGACATGTTGGTCGGCTGGGACTAGTGTTCATGGGGCATGTTGGTCGGGATGGGACTAGTGTAGATGGGCATGTTGGTCGGGGTGGGTCTAGTGTAGATGGGTCATGTTAGTCGGGGTGGGGCCTGTGTAGATGGGGCATGTTGGTCGCGGTGGGACTAGTGTAGATGGGGCATGTTGGTCTGGGTGGGACTAGTTTAGATGTGGCATGATGGTCGTGGAGGGACTAGTGTAGATGGGGCAAGTTGGTCGGGGTGGGCCTCCTAGTGTAGATGGGACATGTTGGTCGGAGTGGGACTAGTGTAGATGGGGAATGTTAGTCGGGTGAGACTAGTTTAGATATGGCACGATGGTCGGGGTGGGACAAGTGTAGATGAGGCATGTTGGTCGGTGTGGGAGTAGTGTAGATCGGGCATGTTGGTCGCGGTGGGTCTCGTGTAGATGGGTCATGTTGGTCGGGGTGGGACTAGTGTAGATGGGGAATATTAGTCGGTTGAGACTAGTTTAGATATGGCACGATGGTCGTGATGGGACAAGTGTAGATGGGGCATGTTGGTCGGGGTGGGACTAGTGTAGATGGGGCATGTTGGTCGGGGTGGGACTAGTGTAGATGGGGCATGTTGGTCGGGGTGGGACTAGTGTAGATGGGACATGTTGGTCGGGGTGGGACTAGTGTAGATGGGGGCATGTTAGTCGGGGAGGGACTAGTGTAGATGGGGCATGTTGGTCGAGGTGGGACTAGTGTAGATGGGGAATGTTGGTCGGGGTGGGACTAGTGTAGATGGGACATGTTGGTCGGGTGGGACTAGTGTAGATGGGGCATGTTAGTCGGGCTGGAGCTAGTGTAGATGGGCCATGTTTATCGGGGTGGGACTACTGTAGATAGGGCATGTTGGTCGGGATGGGACTAGTGTAGATGGGACATGTTGGTCGGGCTGGGACTAGTGTAGATGGGTCATGTTAGTCGGGGTGGGACTATTGTAAATGGGGCATGTTAGTCGGGGAAGGGCCTGTGTAGATGGGGCATGTTGGTCGCGGTGGGACAAGTTTAGATGTGGCATGATGGACGTGGAGGGACTAATGTAGATGTGGCAAGTTGGTCGGGTTGGCCTCCTAGTGTAGATGGGAAATGGTCGGGGTGGGACTTGTGTCGATGGGGCATGTTGGTCGGGGTGAGACTAGTGTAGATGGGACATGTTGGTCGGGATGGGACTAGTGTAGATGGGACATGTTGGTCGGGCTGGGACTAGTGTAGATGGGCATGTTGGTCGGGGTGGGTCTAGTGTAGATGGGTCATGTTGGTCGGGGTGGGTCTAGTGTTGATGGGGCATGTTGGTTGGGGTGGGACTAGTGTAGATGGGCATGTTGGTCGGGGTGGGTCTAGTGTAGATGGGTCATGTTGGTCGGGGTGGGACTAGTGTAAATGGGGCATGTTAGTCGGGGTAGGGCCTGTGTAGATGGGGCATGTTGGTCGCGGTGGGACAAGTTTAGATGTGGCATGATGGTCGTGGAGGGACTAGAGTAGATGTGGCAAGTTGGTCGGGTTGGCCTCCTAGTGTAGATGGGACATGTTGGTCGGGGTGGGACTTGTGTCGATGGGGCATGTTGGTCGGGTGAGACTAGTGTCGATGGGATGTTGGTCGGGATGGGACTAGTGTAGATAGGACATGTTGGTCGGGATGGGACTAGTGTAGATGGGACATGTTGGTCGGGCTGGGACTAGTGTAGATGGGCATGTTGGTCGGGGTGGGACTAGTGTAGATGGGTCGTGTTGGTCGGGGTGGCACTAATTTAGATGGGGCATGTTGTTCGGGGTGGGACTAGTGTAGATGGGGCACGTTGGTCGGGGTGGGACTAGTGTAGACGGAGCGTGTTGGTCGGGTGGGACTAGTGTTGATGGGGCATGTTGGTCGTGGTTAGCCTAGTGTAGATGGGGCATGTTGGTCGGGTTGGGACTAGTGTAGATGGGACATGTTGGTCGGGGTGGGACTAGTGTAGATGGGTCGTGTTGGTCGGGGTGGCACTAATTTAGATGGGGCATGTTGTTCGGGGTGGGACGTGTAGATGGGGCTTGTTGGGCGAGGTGGGAGTAGTAGATTGGGCAGGATGGTCGGGTTTGGCCTCCTAGTGTAGATGGGACATGTTGGTCGGGATAGGACTAGTGTAGATGGGTTATGTTGGTCGGGGTGGGACTAGTGTAGATGGGGAATGTTAGTCGGGTGAGACTAGTTTAGATATGGCACGATGGTCGGGGTGGGACAAGTGTTGATGGGCATGTTGGTCGGGGTGGTACTAGTGTGGATGGGCCATGGTCGGGGTTAGCCTTGTGTAGATGGGGCATGTTGTTCGGGGTGAGACTAGTGTACATGGAGCATGTTGGTCAGGGTGGGACTAGTGTAGATGGGTCATGTTGGTCGGGGTGGCACTAGTGGAGATGGGGCAAGTTGGTCGGGGTGAGACTAGTGTAGATGGAGCATGTTTGTCGGGGTGGGAATAGTGTAGATGGAGCATGTTGGTCGGGGTGGAACTAGTGTGTAGATGGGACATGTTGGTCGGACTGGGACTAATGTAGATGGGGCTTGTTGGTCGGGGTGGGACTAGTGTACATGGTGGGACGTAGTGTAGATGCAGTGTCGGGCGGGACTAGTGTAGATGTTGGTCGGGCTGGGACTAGTGTTCATGGGGCATGTTGGTCGGGATGGGACTAGTGTAGATGGGGCATGTTGGTCGGGGTGGGACTAGTGTAGATGGGGCATGTTGTTCGGGGTGGGACTGGTGTAGATGGAGCATGTTGGTCGGGGTGGGACTAGTGTAGATGGGGCATGTTGGTCGGTGTGGCAGTAGTGTAGATGGGGCATGTTGGTCGGGGTGGGACTAGTGTACATGGGGCATGTTGGTCGGGGTGGGACGTGTAGATGGGTCATGTTGGTCGGGGTGGCACTAGTGGAGATGGGGCATGTTGTTCGGGGTGAGACTAGTGTAGATGGGGAGTTGGTCGGGGTGGGACAAGTGTAGATGAGGCATGTTGGTCGGGGTGGGACAAGTGTAGATGGAGCATGTTGTTCGGGGTGGGACAAGTGTAGATGGGGCTTGTTGGTCGGGGTGGGACTAGTGTAGATTGGGCATGTTGGTCAGAGTGGGAATAGTGTAGATGGGGCATGTTGGGCGGGGTGGGACTAGTGTAGATGGGGCATGTTGGTCGGGGTGGGACTAGTCTAGATGGGGCATGTTGGTCGGGGTGGGACTAGTGTAGATGAGGAATGTTAGTCGGGTGAGACTAGTTTAGATATGGCACGATGGTCGGGGTGGGACAAGTGTTGATGGGGCATGTTGGTCGGGGTGGTACTAGTGTAGATGGGGCTTGTTGGTCGGGGTGCGACTAGTGTAGATGGGGCATGTTGGTCAGAGTGGGAATAGTGTAGATGGGTCATGTTGTTCGGGGTGGGACTAGTATAGATGGGGCTTGTTGGTCGGAGTGGGACTAGTGTAGATGAGGCATGTTGGCCGGGGTGGGACTAGTGTAGATGGGGCATATTGGTCGGGGTGGGACTAGTGTAGATGGGTCATGATGGTCGGGGTGAGACTAGTGTAGATGGGGCATGTTGGTCGCGGTGGGACTAGTGTAGATGGGGCATGTTGGTCTGGGTGGGACAAGTTTAGATGTGGCATGATGGTCGTGGAGGGACTAGTGTAGATGGGGCAAGTTTGTCGGGGTGGGCCTCCTAGTGTAGATGGGACATATTGGTCGGGGTGGGACTTGTGTCGAAGGGGCATGTTGGTCGGGGTGAGACTAGTGTAGATGGGACATGTTGGTCGGGATGGGACTAGTGTAGGTGGGACATGTTGGTCGGGATGGGACTAGTGTAGAAGAGGCATGTTGGCCGGGGTGGGACTAGTGTAGATGGGGCATATTGGTCGGGGTCGGACTAGTGTAGATGGGGTATGTTGGTTGGGCTGGGACAAGTGTTGATGGGGCATGTTGGTCGGGGTGGTACTAGTGTAGATGGGGCATGTTGGTCGGGGTTAGCCTAGTGTAGATGGGGCATGTTGGAAGGGGTGGGACTAGTGTACATGGGGCATGTTGGTCGGGGTGGGGCTTGTGTCGATGGGGCATGTTGGTCGGGGTGGCACTAGTGGAGATGGGGCATGTTGTTCGGGGTGAGACTAGTGTAGATGGAGCGTGTTTGTCGGCGTGGGACTAATGTAGATGGTGCATGTTGGTCGGGGTGGGAATAGTGTAGATGGGGCATGTTGGTCGGGGTGGGACTAATGTAGATGGGTCATGTTTGTCGGGTTGGGACTACTGTAGATAGGGCATGTTGGTCGGGGTGAGACGAGTGTAGATGAGGCATGTTGGTCCGGGTGGGACTAGAGTAGATGGGGCATATTGGTCGGGGTGGGACTAGTGTAGATGGGTCATGATGGTCGGGGTGGGACTAGTGTAGATGGGGCATGTTGGTCGCGGTGGGACTAGTGTAGATGGGGCATGTTGGTCTGGGTGGGACAAGTTTAGATGTGGCATGATGGTCGTGGAGGGTCTAGTGTAGTTGGGGCAAGTTGGTCGGGGTGGGCCTCCTAGTGTAGATGGGACATATTGGTCGGGTGGGACGTGTCGATGGGGCATGTTGTTCGGGGTGGGACTAGTGTAGATGGGACATGTTGGTCGGGATGAGACTAGTGAAGGTGGGACATGTTGGTCGGGATGGGACTAGCGTAGATGGGACATGTTGGTCGGGCTGGGACTAGTGTAGATGGGGCATGTTGGTCGGGGTGGGACTAGTGTAGATGGGGCATGTTGGTCGGGGTGGGACTAGTGTAGACGGAGCGTGTTGGTCGGGTGGGACTAGTGATGATGGGGCATGTTGATCGGGGTTAGCCTAGTGTAGATGGGGCAGGTTGGTCGGGGTGGATCTAGTGTAGATGGGGCATGTTGGTCGGGGTAGGACTAGTGTTGATGGGTCGTGTTGGTCAGGGTGGCACTAGCTTAGATGGGGCATGTTGTTCGGGTTGGGACTAGTGTAGATGGGGCTTGTTGGTCGATGTGGGAGTAGCGTAGATGGGGTATGCTGGTCGGGGTGGGCCTTGTGTAGATGGGTCATGTTGGTCGGGGTAGGACTACTGTAGATGGGGCAAGTTGGTCGGGATGGGACTAGTGTAGATGGGACATGTTGGTCGGGCTGGGACTAGTGTTCATGGGGCATGTTGGTCGGGATGGGACTAGTGTAGATGGGGTATGTTGGTTGGGCTGGGACTGGTGTAGATGGGGCATGTTGGTCGGGGTGGGCCTTGTGTAGATGGGTCATGTTGGTCGGGCTAGAATTAGTGTAGATGGGGCATGTTAGTCGGGGTGGGGCCTGTGTAGATGGGGCATGTTGGTCGCGGTGGGACTAGTGTAGATGGGGCATGTTGGTCTGGGTGGGACTAGTTTAGATGTGGCATGATGGTCGTGGAGGGACTAGTGTAGATGGGGCAAGTTGGTCGGGGTGGGCCTCCTAGTGTAGATGGGACATGTTGGTCGGAGTGGGACTAGTGTAGATGGGGAATGTTAGTCGGGTTAGACTAGTTTAGATATGGCACGATGGTCGGGGTGGGGCAAGTGTAGATGAGGCATGTTGGTCGGTGTGGGAGTAGTGTAGATCGGGCATGTTGGTCGCGGTGGGTCTCGTGTAGATGGGTCATGTTGGTCGGGGTGGGACTAGTGTAGATGGGGAATATTAGTCGGTTGAGACTAGTTTAGATATGGCACGATGGTCGTGGTGGGACAAGTGTTGATGGGGCATGTTGGTCGGGTGGTACTAGTGTAGATGGGGCATGTTGGTCGGGGTTAGCTTAGTGTAGATGGGGCATGTTGGTCGGGGTGGGACTAGTGTAGATGGGGCATGTTGGTCGGGGTGGGACTAGTGTAGATGGGGCATGTTGGTCGGGGTGGGACTAGTGTAGATAGGACATGTTGGTCGGGATGGGACTAGTGTAGATGGGACATGTTGGTCGGGGTGAGACTAGTGTAGATAGGACATGTTGGTCGGGATGGGACTAGTGTAGATGGGACATGTTGGTCGGGCTGGGACTAGTGTAGATGGGTCACGTTAGTCGGGGTGGGACTAGTGTAAATGGGGCATGTTAGTCGGGGAAGGGCCTGTGTAGATGGGGCATGTTGGTCGCGGTGGGACAAGTTTCGATGTGGCATGATGGTCGTGGAGGGACTAATGTAGATGTGGCAAGTTGGTCGGGTTGGCCTCCTAGTGTAGATGGGAAATGTTGGTCGGGGTGGGACTTGTGTCGATGGGGCATGTTGGTCGGGGTGAGACTAGTGTAGATGGGACATGTTGGTCGGGCTGGGACTAGTGTAGATGGGGAATGTTAGTCGGGTGTGACTAGTTTAGATATGGCACGATGGTCGGGGTGGGGCAAGTGTAGATGAGGCATGTTGGTCGGTGTGGGAGTAGTGTAGATCGGGCATGTTGGTCGCGGTGGGTCTCGTGTAGATGGGTCATGTTGGTCGGGGTGGGACTAGTGTAGATGGGGAATATTAGTCGGTTGAGACTAGTTTAGATATGGCACGATGGTCGTGGTGGGACAAGTGTTGATGGGGCATGTTGATCGGGGTTAGCTTAGTGTAGATGGGGCATGTTGGTCGGGGTGGGACTAGTGTAGATGGGGCATGTTGGTCGGGGTGGGACTAGTGTAGATGGGGCATGCTGGTCGGGGTGGGACTAGTGTAGATGGGGCATGTTGTTCAGGGTGGGACTAGTGTAGATGGGGCTTGTTGGTCGATGTGGGAGTAGTGTAGATGGGGCATGCTGGTCGGGGTGGGCCTTGTGTAGATGGGTCATGTTGGTCGGGGTAGGACTACTGTAGATGGGGCAAGTTGGTCGGGATGGGACTAGTGTAGATGGGACATGTTGGTCGGGCTGTGACTAGTGTTCATGGGGCATGTTGGTCGGGATGGGACTAGTGTAGATGGGGTATGTTGGTTGGGCTGGGACTGGTGTAGATGGGGCATGTTGGTCGGGGTGGGCCTTGTGTAGATGGGTCATGTTGGTCGGGCTAGGATTAGTGTAGATGGGGCATGTTGTTCGGGGTGGGGCCTGTGTAGATGGGGCTTGTTGGTCGCGGTGGGACTAGTGTAGATGGGGCATGGTCTGGGTGGGACTAGTTTAGATGTGGCATGATGGTCGTGGAGGGACTAGTGTAGATGGGGCAAGTTGGTCGGGGTGGGACTAGTTTAGATGGGGCATGTTGGTCGGGGTGGGACTAGTGTAGATGAGGAATGTTAGTCGGGTGAGACTAGTTTAGATATGGCACGATGGTCGGGGTGGGACAAGTGTTGATGGGGCATGTTGGTCGGGGTGGTACTAGTCTAGATGGGGCTTGTTGGTCGGGGTGGGACTAGTGTAGATGGGGCATGTTGGTCAGAGTGGGAATAGTGTAGATGGGGCTTGTTGGTCGGGGTGGGACTAGTGTAGATGGGGCATGTTGGTCAGAGTGGGAATAGTGTAGATGGGTCATGTTGTTCGGGGTGGGACTAGTATAGATGGGGCTTGTTGATCGGAGTGGGACTAGTGTAGATGAGGCATGTTGGTCGGGGTGGGACTAGTGTAGATGGGGCATGTTGGCCGGGGTGGGACTAGTGTAGATGCGGCATATTGGTCGGGGTCGGACTAGTGTAGATGGGTCATGATGGTCGGGGTGGGACTAGTGTTGATGGGGCAGGTTGGTCGGGGTGGGACTAGTGTAGATGGGGTATGTTGGTTGGGCTGGGACTGGTGTAGATGGGCATGTTGCTCGGGGTGAGACTAGTGTTGATGGGGCATGTTGGTCGGGGTGGAACTAGTGTAGACGGAGCGTGTTGGTCGGGTGGGACTAGAGTTGATGGGGCATGTTGTTCGGGGTGGGACTAGTGTAGATGGGGCATGTTGGTCAGAGTGGGACTAGTGTAGATGGGTCATGTTGGTCGGGGTGGCACTAGTGGAGATGGGGCAAGTTGGTCGGGGTGAGACTAGTGTAGATGGAGCATGTTTGTCGTGGTGGGAATAGTGTAGATGGAGCATGTTGGTCGGGGTGGAACTAGTGTAGATGGGACATGTTGGTCGGACTGGGACTAATGTAGATGGGGCTTGTTGGTCGGGGTGGGACTAGTGTACATGGTGGGACGTAGTGTAGATGCAGTGTCGGGCGGGACTAGTGTAGATGTTGGTCGGGCTGGGACTAGTGTTCATGGGGCATGTTGGTCGGGATGGGACTAGTGTAGATGGGGCATGTTGGTCGGGGTGGGACTAGTGTAGATGGGGCATGTTGTTCGGGGTGGGACTGGTGTAGATGGAGCATGTTGGTCGGGGTGGGACTAGTGTAGATGGGGCATGTTGGTCGGTGTGGCAGTAGTGTAGATGGGGCATGTTGGTCGGGGTGGGACTAGTGTACATGGGGCATGTTGGTCGGGGTGGGACGTGTAGATGGGTCATGTTGGTCGGGGTGGCACTAGTGGAGATGGGGCATGTTGTTCGGGGTGAGACTAGTGTAGATGGGGAGTTGGTCGGGGTGGGACAAGTGTAGATGAGGCATGTTGGTCGGGGTGGGACAAGTGTAGATGGAGCATGTTGTTCGGGGTGGGACAAGTGTAGATGGGGCTTGTTGGTCGGGGTGGGACTAGTGTAGATTGGGCATGTTGGTCAGAGTGGGAATAGTGTAGATGGGGCATGTTGGGCGGGGTGGGACTAGTGTAGATGGGGCATGTTGGTCGGGGTGGGACTAGTCTAGATGGGGCATGTTGGTCGGGGTGGGACTAGTGTAGATGAGGAATGTTAGTCGGGTGAGACTAGTTTAGATATGGCACGATGGTCGGGGTGGGACAAGTGTTGATGGGGCATGTTGGTCGGGGTGGTACTAGTGTAGATGGGGCTTGTTGGTCGGGGTGGGACTAGTGTAGATGGGGCATGTTGGTCAGAGTGGGAATAGTGTAGATGGGTCATGTTGTTCGGGGTGGGACTAGTATAGATGGGGCTTGTTGGTCGGAGTGGGACTAGTGTAGATGAGGCATGTTGGCCGGGGTGGGACTAGTGTAGATGGGGCATATTGGTCGGGGTGGGACTAGTGTAGATGGGTCATGATGGTCGGGGTGAGACTAGTGTAGATGGGGCATGTTGGTCGCGGTGGGACTAGTGTAGATGGGGCATGTTGGTCTGGGTGGGACAAGTTTAGATGTGGCATGATGGTCGTGGAGGGACTAGTGTAGATGGGGCAAGTTTGTCGGGGTGGGCCTCCTAGTGTAGATGGGACATATTGGTCGGGGTGGGACTTGTGTCGAAGGGGCATGTTGGTCGGGGTGAGACTAGTGTAGATGGGACATGTTGGTCGGGATGGGACTAGTGTAGGTGGGACATGTTGGTCGGGATGGGACTAGTGTAGAAGAGGCATGTTGGCCGGGGTGGGACTAGTGTAGATGGGGCATATTGGTCGGGGTGGAACTAGTGTAGATGGGGTATGTTGGTTGGGCTGGGACAAGTGCTGATGGGGCATGTTGGTCGGGGTGGTACTAGTGTAGATGGGGCATGTTGGTCGGGGTTAGCCTAGTGTAGATGGGGCATGTTGGAAGGGGTGGGACTAGTGTACATGGGGCATGTTGGTCGGGGTGGGGCTTGTGTCGATGGGGCATGTTGGTCGGGGTGGCACTAGTGGAGATGGGGCATGTTGTTCGGGGTGAGACTAGTGTAGATGGAGCGTGTTTGTCGGCGTGGGACTAATGTAGATGGTGCATGTTGGTCGGGGTGGGAATAGTGTAGATGGGGCATGTTGGTCGGGGTGGGACTAATGTAGATGGGTCATGTTTGTCGGGTTGGGACTACTGTAGATAGGGCATGTTGGTCGGGGTGAGACGAGTGTAGATGAGGCATGTTGGTCCGGGTGGGACTAGAGTAGATGGGGCATATTGGTCGGGGTGGGACTAGTGTAGATGGGTCATGATGGTCGGGGTGGGACTAGTGTAGATGGGGCATGTTGGTCGCGGTGGGACTAGTGTAGATGGGGCATGTTGGTCTGGGTGGGACAAGTTTAGATGTGGCATGATGGTCGTGGAGGGTCTAGTGTAGTTGGGGCAAGTTGGTCGGGGTGGGCCTCCTAGTGTAGATGGGACATATTGGTCGGGTGGGACGTGTCGATGGGGCATGTTGTTCGGGGTGAGACTAGTGTAGATGGGACATGTTGGTCGGGATGAGACTAGTGAAGGTGGGACATGTTGGTCGGGATGGGACTAGCGTAGATGGGACATGTTGGTCGGGCTGGGACTAGTGTAGATGGGGCATGTTGGTCGGGGTGGGACTAGTGTAGATGGGGCATGTTGGTCGGGGTGGGACTAGTGTAGACGGAGCGTGTTGGTCGGGTGGGACTAGTGATGATGGGGCATGTTGATCGGGGTTAGCCTAGTGTAGATGGGGCAGGTTGGTCGGGGTGGATCTAGTGTAGATGGGGCATGTTGGTCGGGGTAGGACTAGTGTTGATGGGTCGTGTTGGTCAGGGTGGCACTAGCTTAGATGGGGCATGTTGTTCGGGTTGGGACTAGTGTAGATGGGGCTTGTTGGTCGATGTGGGAGTAGCGTAGATGGGGCATGCTGGTCGGGGTGGGCCTTGTGTAGATGGGTCATGTTGGTCGGGGTAGGACTACTGTAGATGGGGCAAGTTGGTCGGGATGGGACTAGTGTAGATGGGACATGTTGGTCGGGCTGGGACTAGTGTTCATGGGGCATGTTGGTCGGGATGGGACTAGTGTAGATGGGGTATGTTGGTTGGGCTGGGACTGGTGTAGATGGGGCATGTTGGTCGGGGTGGGCCTTGTGTAGATGGGTCATGTTGGTCGGGCTAGAATTAGTGTAGATGGGGCATGTTAGTCGGGGTGGGGCCTGTGTAGATGGGGCATGTTGGTCGCGGTGGGACTAGTGTAGATGGGGCATGTTGGTCTGGGTGGGACTAGTTTAGATGTGGCATGATGGTCGTGGAGGGACTAGTGTAGATGGGGCAAGTTGGTCGGGGTGGGCCTCCTAGTGTAGATGGGACATGTTGGTCGGAGTGGGACTAGTGTAGATGGGGAATGTTAGTCGGGTTAGACTAGTTTAGATATGGCACGATGGTCGGGGTGGGGCAAGTGTAGATGAGGCATGTTGGTCGGTGTGGGAGTAGTGTAGATCGGGCATGTTGGTCGCGGTGGGTCTCGTGTAGATGGGTCATGTTGGTCGGGGTGGGACTAGTGTAGATGGGGAATATTAGTCGGTTGAGACTAGTTTAGATATGGCACGATGGTCGTGGTGGGACAAGTGTTGATGGGGCATGTTGGTCGGGTGGTACTAGTGTAGATGGGGCATGTTGGTCGGGGTTAGCTTAGTGTAGATGGGGCATGTTGGTCGGGGTGGGACTAGTGTAGATGGGGCATGTTGGTCGGGGTGGGACTAGTGTAGATGGGGCATGTTGGTCGGGGTGGGACTAGTGTAGATAGGACATGTTGGTCGGGATGGGACTAGTGTAGATGGGACATGTTGGTCGGGGTGAGACTAGTGTAGATAGGACATGTTGGTCGGGATGGGACTAGTGTAGATGGGACATGTTGGTCGGGCTGGGACTAGTGTAGATGGGTCACGTTAGTCGGGGTGGGACTAGTGTAAATGGGGCATGTTAGTCGGGGAAGGGCCTGTGTAGATGGGGCATGTTGGTCGCGGTGGGACAAGTTTCGATGTGGCATGATGGTCGTGGAGGGACTAATGTAGATGTGGCAAGTTGGTCGGGTTGGCCTCCTAGTGTAGATGGGAAATGTTGGTCGGGGTGGGACTTGTGTCGATGGGGCATGTTGGTCGGGGTGAGACTAGTGTAGATGGGACATGTTGGTCGGGCTGGGACTAGTGTAGATGGGGAATGTTAGTCGGGTGTGACTAGTTTAGATATGGCACGATGGTCGGGGTGGGGCAAGTGTAGATGAGGCATGTTGGTCGGTGTGGGAGTAGTGTAGATCGGGCATGTTGGTCGCGGTGGGTCTCGTGTAGATGGGTCATGTTGGTCGGGGTGGGACTAGTGTAGATGGGGAATATTAGTCGGTTGAGACTAGTTTAGATATGGCACGATGGTCGTGGTGGGACAAGTGTTGATGGGGCATGTTGGTCGGGGTTGTACTAGTGTTGATGGGGCATGTTGATCGGGGTTAGCTTAGTGTAGATGGGGCATGTTGGTCGGGGTGGGACTAGTGTAGATGGGGCATGTTGGTCGGGGTGGGACTAGTGTAGATGGGGCATGTTGGTCGGGGTGGGACTAGTGTAGATGGGGCATGTTGTTCAGGGTGGGACTAGTGTAGATGGGGCTTGTTGGTCGATGTGGGAGTAGTGTAGATGGGGCATGCTGGTCGGGGTGGGCCTTGTGTAGATGGGTCATGTTGGTCGGGGTAGGACTACTGTAGATGGGGCAAGTTGGTCGGGATGGGACTAGTGTAGATGGGACATGTTGGTCGGGCTGTGACTAGTGTTCATGGGGCATGTTGGTCGGGATGGGACTAGTGTAGATGGGGTATGTTGGTTGGGCTGGGACTGGTGTAGATGGGGCATGTTGGTCGGGGTGGGCCTTGTGTAGATGGGTCATGTTGGTCGGGCTAGGATTAGTGTAGATGGGGCATGTTGTTCGGGGTGGGGCCTGTGTAGATGGGGCTTGTTGGTCGCGGTGGGACTAGTGTAGATGGGGCATGGTCTGGGTGGGACTAGTTTAGATGTGGCATGATGGTCGTGGAGGGACTAGTGTAGATGGGGCAAGTTGGTCGGGGTGGGACTAGTTTAGATGGGGCATGTTGGTCGGGGTGGGACTAGTGTAGATGAGGAATGTTAGTCGGGTGAGACTAGTTTAGATATGGCACGATGGTCGGGGTGGGACAAGTGTTGATGGGGCATGTTGGTCGGGGTGGTACTAGTCTAGATGGGGCTTGTTGGTCGGGGTGGGACTAGTGTAGATGGGGCATGTTGGTCAGAGTGGGAATAGTGTAGATGGGGCTTGTTGGTCGGGGTGGGACTAGTGTAGATGGGGCATGTTGGTCAGAGTGGGAATAGTGTAGATGGGTCATGTTGTTCGGGGTGGGACTAGTATAGATGGGGCTTGTTGATCGGAGTGGGACTAGTGTAGATGAGGCATGTTGGTCGGGGTGGGACTAGTGTAGATGGGGCATGTTGGCCGGGGTGGGACGTGTAGATGCGGCATATTGGTCGGGGTGGGACTAGTGTAGATGGGTCATGATGGTCGGGGTGGGACTAGTGTTGATGGGGCAGGTTGGTCGGGGTGGGACTAGTGTAGATGGGGTATGTTGGTTGGGCTGGGACTTGTGTAGATGGGCATGTTGCTCGGGGTGAGACTAGTGTTGATGGGGCATGTTGGTCGGGGTGGAACTAGTGTAGACGGAGCGTGTTGGTCGGGTGGGACTAGAGTTGATGGGGCATGTTGTTCGGGGTGGGACTAGTGTAGATGGGGCATGTTGGTCAGAGTGGGAATAGTGTAGATGGGGCATGATGGGCGGGGTGGGACTCTTGTAGATGGGGCATGTTGGTCGGGGAGGGACTAGTGTAGATGAGGAATGTTAGTCGGGTGAGACTAGTTTAGATATGGCACGATGGTCGGGGTGGGGCAAGTGTTGATGGGGCATGTTGGTCGGGGTGGTACTAGTGTAGATGGGGCATGTTGGTCGGGGTTAGCCTAGTGTAGATGGGGCATGTTGGTCGGGGTGGGACTAGTGTAGATGGTTCATGTTGGTCGGGGTGGCACTAGTGGAGATGGGGCATGTTGTTCGGGGTGAGACTAGTGTAGATGGACCGTGTTTGTCGGCGTGGGACTAATGTAGATGGGGCCTGTTGGTCAGAGTGGGACTAGTGTAGATGAGACATGTTGGTCGGACTGGGACTAATGTAGATGGGGCATGTTGGTCGGGGTGGGAATAGTGTAGATGGGGCATGTTGGTCGGGGTGGGACTAATGTAGACGGGTCATGTTTGTCGGGTTGGGACTACTGTAGATAGGGCATGTTGGTCGGGGTGAGACGAGTGTAGATGAGGCATGTTGGTCCGGGTGGGACTAGAGTAGATGGGGCAAGTTGGTCGGGATGGGACTAGTGTAGATGGGTCATGTTGTTCGGGGTGAGACTAGTATAGATGGGGCTTGTTGGTGGGAGTGGGACTAGTGTATATGAGGCATGTTGGTCGGGGTGGGGCTAGTGTAGATGGGGCATGTTGGCCGTGGTGGGACTAGTGTAGATGGGGCATATTGGTCGGGGTGGGACTAGTGTAGATGGGTCATTATGGTCGTGGAGGGACTAGTGTAGATGGGGCAAGTTGGTCGGGGTGGGCCTCCTAGTGTAGATGGGACATATTGGTCGGGGTGGGACTTGTGTCGATGGAGCATGTTGGTCGGGGTGAGACTAGTGTAGATGGGACATGTTGGTCGGGATGAGACTAGTGTAGATGGGGCATGTTAGTCGGGCTGGAGCTAGTGTAGATGGGCCATGTTTGTCGGGGTGGGACTACTGTAGATAGGGCATGTTGGTCGGGATGGGACTAGTGTAGATGGGACATGTTGGTCGACCAACATGTCCCATCTACACTAGTCCCATCCCGACCAACATGTCCCATCTACACTAGTCTCACCCCGACCAACATGCCCCATCGACACAAGTCCCACCCCGACCATTTCCCATCTACACTAGGAGGCCAACCCGACCAACTTGCCACATCTACATTAGTCCCTCCACGGCCATCATGCCACATCTAAACTTGTCCCACCGCGACCAACATGCCCCATCTACACAGGCCCTTCCCCGACTAACATGCCCCATTTACACTAGTCCCACCCCGACTAACATGACCCATCTACACTAGTCCCAGCCCGACCAACATGTCCCATCTACACTAGTCCCATCCCGACCAACATGCCCTATCTACAGTAGTCCCAACCCGACAAACATGGCCCATCTACACTAGCTCCAGCCCGACTAACATGCCCCATCTACACTAGTCCCACCCGACCAACATGTCCCATCTACACTAGTCCCACCCCGACCAACATTCCCCATCTACACTAGTCCCACCTCGACCAACATGCCCCATCTACACTAGTCCCTCCCCGACTAACATGCCCCATCTACACTAGTCCCACCCCGACCAACATGTCCCATCTACACTAGTCCCACCCCGACCAACATGCCCCATCTACACTAGTCCCACCCCGACCAACATGCCCCATCTACACTAGTCCCACCCCGACCAACATGCCCCATCTACACTTGTCCCATCACGACCATCGTGCCATATCTAAACTAGTCTCAACCGACTAACATTCCCCATCTACACTAGTCCCACTCCGACCAACATGTCCCATCTACACTAGGAGGCCCACCCCGACCAACTTGCCCCATCTACACTAGTCCCTCCACGACCATCATGCCACATCTAAACTAGTCCCACCCAGACCAACATGCCCCATCTACACTAGTCCCACCGCGACCAACATGCCCCATCTACACAGGCCCCACCCCGACTAACATGACCCATCTACACTAGACCCACCCCGACCAACATGCCCATCTACACTAGTCCCATCCCGACCAACATGCCCCATGAACACTAGTCCCAGCCCGACCAACATGTCCCATCTACACTAGTCCCATCCCGACCAACTTGCCCCATCTACAGTAGTCCTACCCCGACCAACATGACCCATCTACACAAGGCCCACCCCGACCAGCATGCCCCATCTACGCTACTCCCACATCGACCAACAAGCCCCATCTACACTAGTCCCACCCCGAACAACATGCCCATCTAAACTAGTGCTCCCTGACCAACACGACCCATCTACACTAGTCCCACCCCGACCAACATGCCCCATCTACACTAGATCCACCCCGACCAACCTGCCCCATCTACACTAGGCTAACCCCGATCAACATGCCCCATCAACACTAGTCCCACCCGACCAACACGCTCCGTCTACACTAGTCCCACCCCGACCAACAGGCCCCATCAACACTAGTCTCACCCCGACCAACATGCCCATCTACACCAGTCCCATCCCAACCAACATGTCCCATCTACACTAGTCCCATCCCGACCAACATGTCCCACCTACACTAGTCTCATCCCGACCAACATGTCGCATCTACACTAGTCTCACCCTGAACAACATGCCCCATCGACACAAGTCCCACCCGACCAATATGTCCCATCTACACTAGGAGGCCCACCCCGACCAACTTGCCCCATCTACACGAGACCCTCCACGACCATCATGCCACATCTAAACTTGTCCCACCGCGACCAACATGCCCCATCTACACAGGCCCTACCCCGACTAACATGCCCCATTTACACTAGTCCCACCCCGACCAACATGACCCATCTACACTAGACCCACCCCGACCAACATGCCCATCTACACTAGTCCCAGCCCGACCAACATGTCCCATCTACACGTCCCATCCCGACCAACATGTCCCATCTACACTAGTCTCACCCCGACCAACATGCCCCATCGACACAAGTCCCACCCCGACCATTTCCCATCTACACTAGGAGGCCAACCCGACCAACTTGCCACATCTACATTAGTCCCTCCACGGCCATCATGCCACATCTAAACTTGTCCCACCGCGACCAACATGCCCCATCTACACAGGCCCTCCCCCGACTAACATGCCCCATTTACACTAGTCCCACCCCGACTAACATGACCCATCTACACTAGTCCCAGCCCGGCCAACATGTCCCATCTACACTAGTCCCATCCCGACCAACATGCCCTATCTACAGTAGTCCCACCCCGACAAACATGGCCCATCTACACTAGCTCCAGCCCGACTAACATGCCCCATCTACACTAGTCCCACCCGACCAACATGTCCCATCTACACTAGTCCCACCCCGACCAACATTCCCCATCTACACTAGTCCCACCTCGACCAACATGCCCCATCTACACTAGTCCCTCCCCGACTAACATGCCCCATCTACATTAGTCCCAGTTCGACCAACATGTCTCATCTACAATAGTCCCACTCTGACCAACATGCCCCATCTACATTAGTCGCACGCCGACAAACACGCTCCATCTACAATAGTCTCACCCCGAACAACATGCCCCATCTCCACTAGTGCCACCCCGACCAACATGACCCATCTACACTAGTCCCACCCCGACCAACATGCCCCATGTACACTAGTCCCACCCCGTCCAACATGCCCCATCTGCACTAGGCTAACCCCGACCAACATGCCCCATCTACACTAGTACCACCCCGACCAACATGCGCCATCAACACTTGTCCCACCCCGACCATCGTGCCATATCTAAACTAGTCTCACCCGACTAACATTCCTCATCTACACTAGTCCCTCCCCGACCAACATGCCCCATCTAGACTAGTCCCACCCCGACCAACATGCCCCATCTACACTAGTCCCACCCCGACCAACATGCCCCATCTACACTAGTCCCACCCCGACCAACATGCCCCAACTACACTTGTCCCATCACGACCATCGTGCCATATCTAAACTAGTCTCAACCGACTAACATTCCCCATCTACACTAGTCCCACTCCGACCAACATGTCCCATCTACACTAGGAGGCCCACCCCGACCAACTTGCCCCATCTACACTAGTCCCTCCACGACCATCATGCCACATCTAAACTAGTCCCACCCAGACCAACATGCCCCATCTACACTAGTCCCACCGCGACCAACATGCCCCATCTACACAGGCCCCACCCCGACTAACATGACCCATCTACACTAGACCCACCCCGACCAACATGCCCATCTACACTAGTCCCATCCCGACCAACATGCCCCATGAACACTAGTCCCAGCCCAACCAACATGTCCCATCTACACTAGTCCCATCCCGACCAACTTGCCCCATCTACAGTAGTCCTACCCCGACCAACATGACCCATCTACACAAGGCCCACCCCGACCAGCATGCCCCATCTACGCTACTCCCACATCGACCAACAAGCCCCATCTACACTAGTCCCACCCCGAACAACATGCCCCATCTAAACTAGTGCTCCCTGACCAACACGACCCATCTACACTAGTCCCACCCCGACCAACATGCCCCATCTACACTAGATCCACCCCGACCAACCTGCCCCATCTACACTAGGCTAACCCCGATCAACATGCCCCATCAACACTAGTCCCACCCGACCAACACGCTCCGTCTACACTAGTCCCACCCCGACCAACAGGCCCCATCAACACTAGTCTCACCCCGACCAACATGCCCATCTACACCAGTCCCATCCCAACCAACATGTCCCATCTACACTAGTCCCATCCCGACCAACATGTCCCACCTACACTAGTCTCATCCCGACCAACATGTCGCATCTACACTAGTCTCACCCTGAACAACATGCCCCATCGACACAAGTCCCACCCGACCAATATGTCCCATCTACACTAGGAGGCCCACCCCGACCAACTTGCCCCATCTACACGAGACCCTCCACGACCATCATGCCACATCTAAACTTGTCCCACCGCGACCAACATGCCCCATCTACACAGGCCCTACCCCGACTAACATGCCCCATTTACACTAGTCCCACCCCGACCAACATGACCCATCTACACTAGACCCACCCCGACCAACATGCCCATCTACACTAGTCCCAGCCCGACCAACATGTCCCATCTACACAAGTCCCATCCCGACCAACATGTCCCATCTACACTAGTCTCACCCCGACCAACATGCCCCATCGACACAAGTCCCACCCCGACCATTTCCCATCTACACTAGGAGGCCAACCCGACCAACTTGCCACATCTACATTAGTCCCTCCACGGCCATCATGCCACATCTAAACTTGTCCCACCGCGACCAACATGCCCCATCTACACAGGCCCTCCCCCGACTAACATGCCCCATTTACACTAGTCCCACCCCGACTAACATGACCCATCTACACTAGTCCCAGCCCGGCCAACATGTCCCATCTACACTAGTCCCATCCCGACCAACATGCCCTATCTACAGTAGTCCCACCCCGACAAACATGGCCCATCTACACTAGCTCCAGCCCGACTAACATGCCCCATCTACACTAGTCCCACCCGACCAACATGTCCCATCTACACTAGTCCCACCCCGACCAACATTCCCCATCTACACTAGTCCCACCTCGACCAACATGCCCCATCTACACTAGTCCCTCCCCGACTAACATGCCCCATCTACATTAGTCCCAGTTCGACCAACATGTCTCATCTACAATAGTCCCACTCTGACCAACATGCCCCATCTACATTAGTCGCACGCCGACAAACACGCTCCATCTACAATAGTCTCACCCCGAACAACATGCCCCATCTCCACTAGTGCCACCCCGACCAACATGACCCATCTACACTAGTCCCACCCCGACCAACATGCCCCATGTACACTAGTCCCACCCCGTCCAACATGCCCCATCTGCACTAGGCTAACCCCGACCAACATGCCCCATCTACACTAGTACCACCCCGACCAACATGCGCCATCAACACTTGTCCCACCCCGACCATCGTGCCATATCTAAACTAGTCTCACCCGACTAACATTCCTCATCTACACTAGTCCCTCCCCGACCAACATGCCCCATCTAGACTAGTCCCACCCCGACCAACATGCCCCATCTACAATAGTCCCACCCCGCCCAACATGCCCCATCTACACTATTTCCACTCTGACCAACATGCCCCATCTACACTAGTCCCACCCCGAACAACATGCCCCCATCAACACTAGTCCCACCCGACCAACACGCTCCGTCTACACTAGTTCCACCCCGACCAACATGCCCCATCAACACTAGTCTCACCCCGAGCAACATGCCCATCTACACCAGTCCCAGCCCAACCAACATACCCCATCTACACTAGTCCCACCCCGTCCAACATGCCCCATCTACACTTGTCCCAGCGCGACCAACATGTCCCATCTACACTAGTCTCACCCCGAACAACATGCCCCATCTCCACTAGTGCCACTCCGACCAACATGACGCATCTACACTAGTCCCACCCCGACCAACAGGCCCCATGTACACTAGTCCCACCCCGACCAACAGGCCCCATGTACACTAGTCCCACCCCGACCAACATGCCCCATCTACACTACTGCCACACCGACCAACATGCCCCATCTACACTAGTCCCACCCCGACCAACATGCTCCATCTACACCAGTCCCACCCCGAACAACATGCCCCATCTACACTAGTCCCACCCCGACCAACATGCCCCATCTACACTAGACCCACCCTGGCCAACATGCCCCATCTACACCTGGCCCACCCCGACCAACATGCCCCATCTACACTAGTCCCGCCCGACACGGCATCTACACTACGTCCCACCATGTACACTAGTCCCACCCCGACCATCAAGCCCCATCTACATTAGTCCCAGTCCGACCAACATGTCCCATCTACACTAGTTCCACCCCCACCAACATGCTCCATCTACACTATTCCCACCCCGACAAACATGCTCCATCTACACTAGTCTCACCCCGAACAACTTGCCCCATCTCCACTAGTGCCACCCCGACCAACATGACCCATCTACACTAGTCCCACCCTGACCAACATGCTCCATGTACACTAGTCTCACCCCGAACAACATGCCCCATCTACACTAGGCTAACCCCGACCATGGCCCATCCACACTAGTACCACCCCGACCAACATGCACCATCAACACTTGTCCCACCCCGACCATCGTGCCATATCTAAACTAGTCTCACCCGACTATCATTCCCCATCTACACTACTCCCACCCCGACCAACATGCTCCATCTACACCAGTCCCACCCCGACCAACATGCCCCATCTACACTAGTCCCACCCCGACCAACATGCTCCATCTACACCAGTCCCACCCCGAACAACATGCCCCATCTACACTAGTCCCACCCCGACCAACATGCCCCATCTACACTAGTCCCACCCCGACCAACATGCTCCATCTACGCTGGTCCCACCACGAACAACATGCCCATCTACACTAGTCCCACCCCGACCAACATGCCCCATCTCAACTAGTCCCACCCCGACCAACATGCCCCATCTACACTAGTCCCACCCCGACCAACATGCCCCAACTACACTATTCCCACCCCGACCAACATGTCCCATCTACACTAGGAGGCCAAACCCGACCATCTTGCCCAATCTACACTACTCCCACCTCGCCCAACAAGCCCCATCTACACTAGTCCCACCCCGACCAACATGCCCCATCTACACTAGTCCCACCCCGAACAACATGCCCCATCTAAATTAGTGCCACCCCGACCAACACGACCCATCTACACTAGTCCCACCACGACCAACATGCCCCATCTACACTAGTCCCAACCCGACCAACATGCCCCATCTACACTAGGCTAATCCCGACCAACATGCCCCATCAACACTAGTCCCACCCGACCAACACGCTCCGTCTACACTAGTCCCACCCCGAACAACGTGCCCCATCTACACTAGTCCCAGACCGACCAACATGCCCCATCTACACTAGTCCCAGCCCGACCAACATGTCCCATCTACACTAGTCCCATCCCGACCAACATGTCCTATCTACACTAGTCCCATCCCGACCAACATGTCCCATCTACACTAGTCCCACCCCAACCAACATGCCCCATCAACACTAGACCCACCCCGACCAACATGACCCATCTACACTAGACCCACCCCGACCAACATGCCCCATCTACACTAGTCCCTCCCCGACTAACATGCCCCATCTACATTAGTCCCAGTTCGACCAACATGTCTCATCTACAATAGTCCCACTCTGACCAACATGCCCCATCTACATTAGTCGCACGCCGAAAAACATGCCCCATCGACACAAGTCCCACCCCGACCATTTCCCATCTACACTAGGAGGCCAACCCGACCAACTTGCCACATCTACATTAGTCCCTCCACGGCCATCATGACACATCTAAACTTGTCCCACCGCGACCAACATGCCCCATCTACACAGGCCCTTCCCCGACTAACATGCCCCATTTACACTAGTCCCACCCCGACTAACATGACCCATCTAAACTAGTCCCAGCCCGACCAACATGTCCCATCTACACTAGTCCCATCCCGACCAACATGCCCTATCTACAGTAGTCCCACCCCGACAAACATGGCCCATCTACACTAGTACCACCCCGACCAACATGCCCCATCAACACTTGTCCCACCCCGACCATCGTGCCATATCTAAACTAGTCTCACCCGACTAACATTCCTCATCTACACTAGTCCCTCCCCGACCAACATGCCCCATCTAGACTAGTCCCACCCCGACCAACATGCCCCATCTACAATAGTCCCACCCCGCCCAACATGCCCCATCTACACTATTCCCACTCTGACCAACATGCCCCATCTACACTAGTCCCACCCCGAACAACATGCCCCATCAACACTAGTCCCACCCGACCAACACGCTCCGTCTACACTAGTTCCACCCCGACCAACATGCCCCATCAACACTAGTCTCACCCCGAGCAACATGCCCATCTACACCAGTCCCAGCCCGACCAACATACCCCATCTACACTAGTCCCACCCCGTCCAACATGCCCCATCTACACTTGTCCCAGCCCGACCAACATGTCCCTTCTACACTAGTCCCATCCCGACCAACATGTCCCACCTACACTAGTCCCATCCCGACCAACATGTCCCATCTACACTAGTCTCACCCCGAACAACATGCCCCATCTCCACTAGTGCCACTCCGACCAACATGACCCATCTACACTAGTCCCACCCCGACCAACAGGCCCCATGTACACTAGTCCCACCCCGACCAACAGGCCCCATGTACACTAGTCCCACCCCGACCAACATGCCCCATCTACACTACTGCCACACCGACCAACATGCCCCATCTACACTAGTCCCACCCCGACCAACATGCTCCATCTACACCAGTCCCACCCCGAACAACATGCCCCATCTACACTAGTCCCACCCCGACCAACATGCCCCATCTACACTAGACCCACCCTGGCCAACATGCCCCATCTACACCTGGCCCACCCCGACCAACATGCCCCATCTACACTAGTCCCGCCCGACTCTGCATCTACACTACGTCCCACCATGTACACTAGTCCCACCCTGACCAACATGCTCCATGTACACTAGTCTCACCCCGAACAACATGCCCCATCTACACTAGGCTGACCCCGACCATGGCCCATCCACACTAGTACCACCCCGACCAACATGCCCCATCAACACTTGTCCCACCCCGACCAACATGACCCATCTACACGAGACCCACCGCGACCAACATGCCCGATCTACACTACTCCCACACCGACCAACATGCCTCATCTACACTTGTCCCACCCCGACCAACATGCCCATCTACACTAGTCCCAGCCCGACCAACATGTCCCATCTACACTAGTCCCATCCCGACCAACATGTCCCATCTAAACTAGTCTCACCCGACTAACATTCCCCATCTACACTAGTCCCACCCCGAACAACATGCCCCATCTCCACTAGTGCCACTCCGACCAACATGACCCATCTACACTAGTCCCACCCCGACCAACAGGCCCCATGTACACTAGTCCCACCCCGACCAACATGCCCCAGCTACACTACTGCCACACCAACCAACATGCCCCATCTACACTAGTCCCACCCCGACCAACATGCTCCATCTACACCAGTCCCACCCCGAACAACATGCCCCATCTACACTAGTCCTACCCCGACCAACATGCCCCATCTACACTAGTCCCATCCCGACCAACATGCCCCATGAACACTAGTCCCAGCCCGACCAACATCTACACTAGTCCCGCCCGACACTGCATCTACACTACGTCCCACCATGTACACTAGTCCCACCCCGACCAACAAGCCCCATCTACATTAGTCCCAGTCCGACCAACATGTCCCATCTACACTAGTTCCACCCCGACCAACATGCTCCATCTACACTATTCCCACCCCGACAAACATGCTCCATCTACACTAGTCTCACCCCGAACAACTTGCCCCATCTCCACTAGTGCCACCCCGACCAACATGACCCATCTACACTAGTCCCACCCTGACCAACATGCTCCATGTACACTAGTCTCACCCCGAACAACATGCCCCATCTACACTAGGCTAACCCCGACCATGGCACATCCACACTAGTACCACCCCGACCAACATGCCCCATCAACACTTGTCCCACCCCGACCATCGTGCCATATCTAAACTAGTCTCACCCGACTAACATTCCCCATCTACACTAGTCCCACCCCGACCAACATGAACCATCTACACTAGACCAACCCCGACCGACATGCCCCATCTACACTACTGCCACACCGACCAACATGCCCCATCTACACTAGTCCCACCCCGACCAACATGCTCCATCTACACCAGTCCCACCCCGAACAACATGCCCCATCTACACTAGTCCCACCCCGACCAACATGCCCCATCTACACTTGTCCCACCCCGACCAACATGCTCCATCTACGCTAGTCCCACCACGAACAACATGCCCATCTACACTAGTCCCACCCCGACCAACATGGCCCATCTACACTAGTCCCTCCCCGACCAACATGCCCCAACTACACTATTCCCACCCCGACAAACATGCCCCAACTACACTAGTCCCACCCCGAACAACATGCCCCATCTCCACTAGTGCCACCACGACCAACATAACCCATCTACACTAGTCCCATCCCGACCAACATGTCCCATCTACACTAGGAGGCCACACCCGACCATCTTGCCCAATCTACTACTCCCACCTCGCCCAACAAGCCCCATCTACACTAGTCCCACCCCGAACAACATGCCCCATCTAAATTAGTGCCACCCCGACCAACACGACCCATCTACACTAGTCCCACCCCGACCAACATGCCCCATCTACACTAGTCCCAACCCGACCAACATGCCCCATCTACACTAGGCTAACCACGACCAACGTGCCCCATCTACACTAGTCCCAGCCCGACCAACATGCCCCATCTACACTAGTCCCAGCCCGACCAACATGTCCCATCTACACTAGTCCCATCCCGACCAACATGTCCTATCTACACTAGTCCCATCCCGACCAACATCCCATCAACACTAGTCTCACCCGACCAACATGCCCCATCGACACAAGTCCCACCCCGACCAACATGTCCCATCTACACTAGGAGGCCAACCCGACCAACTTGCCACATCTACACTAGTCCCTCCACGACCATCATGCCACATCTAAACTTGTCCCACCGCGACCAACATGCCCCATCTACACAGGCCCTACCCCGACTAACATGCCCCATTTACACTAGTCCCACCCCGACCAACATGACCCATCTGCACTAGACCCACCCCGACCAACATGCCCATCTACACTAGTCCCACCTCAACCAACATGCCCCATCAACACTAGACCCACCCCGACCAACATGCCCCATCTACACTAGTCCCATCCCGACCAACATGTCCCATCTACACTAGTCTCACCCCGACCAACATGCCCCATCGACACAAGTCCCACCCCGACCAACATTTCCCATCTGCACTAGGAGGCCAACCCGACCAACTTGCCACATCTACATTAGTCCCTCCACGGCCATCATGCCGCATCTAAACTTGTCCCACCCCGACAAACATGCCCCATCTACACTTGTCCCACCACGACCATCGTGCCATATTTAAACTAGTCTCAACCGACTAATATTCCCCATCTACACTAGTCCCACCCCGACCAACATGACCCATCTACACGAGACCCACCGCGACCAACATGCCCGATCTACACTACTCCCACACCGACCAACATGTCCCATCTACACTAGGAGGCCCACCCCGACCAACTTGCCCCATCTATACTAGTCCCTCCACGACCATCATGCCACATCTAAACTAGTCCCACCCAGACCAGCATGCCCCATCTACACTAGTCCCACCGCGACCAACATGCCCCATCTACACAGGCCCCACCCCGACTAACATGCCCCATCTACACTAATCCTAGCCCGGCCAACATGACCCATCTACACAAGGCCCACCCCGACCAACATGCCCCATCTACACCAGTCCCAGCCCAACCAACATACCCCATCTACACTAGTCCCATCCCGACCAACATGCCCCATGAACACTAGTCCCAGCCCGACCAACATGTCCCATCTACACTAGTCCCATCCCGACCAACTTGCCCCATCTACAGTAGTCCTACCCCGACCAACATGACCCATCTACACAAGGCCCACCCCGACCAGCATGCCCCATCTACGCTACTCCCACATCGACCAACAAGCCCCATCTACACTAGTCCCACCCCGAACAACATGCCCCATTCTAAACTAGTGCTCCCTGACCAACACGACCCATCCACACTAGTCCCACCCCGACCAACATGCCCCATCTACACTAGATCCACCCCGACCAACCTGCCCCATCTACACTAGGCTAACCCCGATCAACATGCCCCATCAACACTAGTCCCACCCGACCAACACGCTCCGTCTACTCTAGTCCCACCCCGACCAACATGTCCCATCTACACTAGGAGGTCCACCCCGACCAACTTGTCCCATCTACACTAGACCCTCCACGACCATCATGCCACATCTAAACTTGTCCCACCCAGACCAACATGCCCCATCTACACTAGTCCCACCGCGACCAACATGCCCCATCTACACTAGTCCCACCCCGACCATCATGACCCATCTACACTAGTCCCACCCCGACCAATATGCCCCATCTACACTAGTCCCACCACGGCCAACATGCCCCATCTACACTAGTCCCACCCGACCAACATGCCTCATATACACTAGTCCCACTCCGACCAACAAGCCCCATCTATACTAGTCCCACCCCGAACAACATGACCCATCTACACTAGTCCCATCCCGACCAACTTGCCCCATCTACTCTAGTCCCACCCGGACCAACATGCCTCATCTACACTCGTCTCACCTCGACCAACATGCCCTATCTACAGTAGTCCCAACCCGACATACATGACCCATCTACATTAGTCCCACCCCGACCAACATGCCCCATCTACACTATTCCCACCCCGACCAACATGCCCCATCTACATTAGTCCCAGTTCGACCAACATGTCTCATCTACAATAGTCCCACTCTGACCAACATGCCCCATCTACATTAGTCGCACGCCGACAAACACGCTCCATCTACACTAGTCTCACCCCGAACAACATGCCCCATCTCCACTAGTGCCACCCCGACCAACATGACCCATCTACACTAGTCCCACCCCGACCAACATGCCCCATGTACATTAGTCCCACCCCGTCCAACATGCCCCATCTACACTAGACCCACCCTGGCCAACATGCCCCATCTACACCTGGCCCACCCCGACCAACATGCCCCATCTACACTAGTCCCGCCCGACACTGCATCTACACTACGTCCCACCATGTACACTAGTCCCACCCCGACCAACAAGCCCCATCTACATTAGTCCCAGTCCGACCAACATGTCCCATCTACACTAGTTCCACCCCCACCAACATGCTCCATCTACACTATTCCCAACCCGACAAACATGCTCCATCTACACTAGTCTCACCCCGAACAACTTGCCCCATCTCCACTAGTGCCACCCCGACCAACATGACCCATCTACACTAGTCCCACCCTGACCAACATGCTCCATGTACACTAGTCTCACCCCGAACAACATGCCCCATCTACACTAGGCTAACCCCGACCATGGCCCATCCACACTAGTACCACCCCGACCAACATGCACCATCAACACTTGTCCCACCCCGACCATCGTGCCATATCTAAACTAGTCTCACCCGACTAACATTCCCCATCTCCACTAGTCCCACCCCGACCAACATGCCCCATCTACACTAGTCCCACCCCGACCAACATGCCCCAACTACACTATTCCCACCCGGACCAATATGCCCCATCTACACTAGTCCCACCCCGCCCAAAATGCCCCCTCTACACTATTCCCACCCCGACAAACATGCTCCATCTACACTAGTCCCACCGCGAACAACATGCCCCATCTCCACTAGTGCCACCCCGAACAACATGCCCCATCTAAATTAGTGCCACCCCGACCAACACGACCCATCTACACTAGTCCCACCCCGACCAACATGCCCCATCTACACGTCCCAACCCGACCAACATGCCACATCTACACTAGGCTAATCCCGACCAACATGCCCCATCAACACTAGTCCCACCCGACCAACACGCTCCGTCTACACTAGTCCCACCCCGACCAACGTGCCCCATCTACACTAGTCCCAGCCCGACCAACATGCCCCATCTACACTAGTCCCAGCCCGACCAACATGTCCCATCTACACTAGTCCCATCCCGACCAACATGTCCTATCTACACTAGTCCCATCCCGACCAACATGTCCCATCTACACTAGTCTCACCCCGACCAACATGCCCCATCGACACAAGTCCCACCCCGACCAACATGTCCCATCTACACTAGTTCCACCCCCACCAACATGCTCCATCTACACTATTCCCACCCCGACAAACATGCTCCATCTACACTAGTCTCACCCCGAACAACTTGCCCCATCTACACTAGTCCCACCCTGACCAACATGCTCCATGTACACTAGTCTCACCCCGAACAACATGCCCCATCTACACGAGGCTAACCCCGACCATGGCCCATCCACACTCGTACCACCCCGACCAACATGCACCATCAACACTTGTCCCACCCCGACCATCGTGCCATATCGAAACTACTCTCACCCGACTAACATTCCCCATCTACACTAGTCCCACCCCGACCAACATGTCCCATCTGCACTAGTTCCACCCCGACCAACATGCCCCATCTACACTATTCCCACCCCGACAAACACGCTCCATCTACACTAGTCTCACCCCGAACAACTTGCCCCATCCCCACTAGTGCCACCCCGACCAACATGACCCATCTACACTAGTCCCACCCCGACCAACATGCCCCATGTACACTAGTCCCACCCCGTCCAACATGCCCCATCTACACTAGGCTAACCCCGACCAACATGCCCCATCTACACTAGTACCACCCCGACCAACATGCCCCATCAACACTTGTCCCACCCCGACCATCGTGCCATATCTAAACTAGTCTCACCCGACTAACATTCCTCATCTACACTAGTCCCTCCCCGACCAACATGCCCCATCTAGACTAGTCCCACCCCGACCAACATGCCCCATCTACAATAGTCCCACCCCGCCCAACATGCCCCATCTACACTATTCCCACTCTGACCAACATGCCCCATCTACACTAGTCCCACCCCGAACAACATGCCCCATCAACACTAGTCCCACCCGACCAACACGCTCCGTCTACACTAGTTCCACCCCGACCAACATGCCCCATCAACACTAGTCTCACCCCGAGAAACATGCCCATCTACACCAGTCCCAGCCCAACCAACATACCCCATCTACACTAGTCCCACCCCGTCCAACATGCCCCATCTACACTTGTCCCAGCCCGACCAACATGTTCCTTCTACACTAGTCCCATCCCGACCAACATGTCCCACCTACACTAGTCCCATCCCGACCAACATGTCCCATCTACACTAGTCTCACCACGACCAACATGCCCCATCGACACAAGTCCCACCCCGACCAACATGTCCCATCTACACTAGTCTCACCCCGAACAACTTGCCCCATCTCCACTAGTGCCACCCCGACCAACATGACCCATCTACACTAGTCCCACCCTGACCAACATGCTCCATGTACACTAGTCCCATCCCGACCAACATGTCCCATCTACACTAGTCTCACCACGACCAACATGCCCCATCGACACAAGTCCCACCCCGACCAACATGTCCCATCTACACTAGTCTCACCCCGAACAACATGCCCCATTCCACTAGTGCCACTCCGACCAACATGACCCATCTACACTAGTCCCACCCCGACCAACAGGCCCCATGTACACTAGTCCCACCCCGACCAACATGCCCCATCTACACTACTGCCACACCGACCAACATGCCCCATCTACACTAGTCCCACCCCGACCAACATGCTCCATCTACACCAGTCCCACCCCGAACAACATGCCCCATCTACACTAGTCCCACCCGACCAACATGCCCCATCTACACTAGACCCACCCTGGCCAACATGCCCCATCTACACCTGGCCCACCCCGACCAACATGCCCCATCTACACTAGTCCCGCCCGACACTGCATCTACACTACGTCCCACCATGTACACTAGTCCCACCCCGACCAACAAGCCCCATCTACATTAGTCCCAGTCCGACCAACATGTCCCATCTACACTAGTTCCACCCCTACCAACATGCTCCATCTACACTACTCCCACCCCGACAAACATGCTCCATCTACACTAGTCTCACCCCGAACAACATGCCCCATCTACACTAGGCTAACCCCGACCATGGCCCATCCACGCTAGTACCACCCCGACCAACATGCACCATCAACACTTGTCCCACCCCGACCATCGTGCCATATCTAAACTAGTCTCACCCGACTAACATTCCCCATCTACACTAGTCCCACCCCGACCAACATGTCCCATCTACACTAGTTCCACCCCGACCAACATGCCCCATCTACACTATTCCCACCCCGACAAACACGCTCCATCTACACTAGTCTCACCCCGAACAACTTGCCCCATCTCCACTAGTGCCACCCCGACCAACATGACCCATCTACACTAGTCCTACCCCGACCAACATGCCCCATGTACACTAGTCCCACCCCGTCCAACATGCCCCATCTACACTAGGCTAACCCCGACCAACATGCCCCATCTACACTAGTACCACCCCGACCAACATGCCCCATCAACACTTGTCCCACCCCGACCATCGTGCCATATCTAAACTAGTCTCACCCGACTAACATTCCTCATCTACACTAGTCCCTCCCCGACCAACATGCCCCATCTAGACTAGTCCCACCCCGACCAACATGCCCCATCTACAATAGTCCCACCCCGCCCAACATGCCCCATCTACACTATTCCCACTCTGACCAACATGCCCCATCTACACTAGTCCCACCACGAACAACATGCCCCATCAACACTAGTCCCACCCGACCAACACGCTCCGTCTACACTAGTTCCACCCCGACCAACATGCCCCATCAACACTAGTCTCACCCCGAGCAACATGCCCATCTACACCAGTCCCAGCCCAACCAACATACCCCATCTACACTAGTCCCACCCCGTCCAACATGCCCCATCTACACTTGTCCCAGCCCGACCAACATGTCCCTTCTACACTAGTCCCATCCCGACCAACATGTCCCACCTACACTAGTCCCATCCCGACCAACATGTCCCATCTACACTAGTCTCACCACGACCAACATGCCCCATCGACAGAAGTCCCACCCCGACCAACATGTCCCATCTACACTAGTCTCACCCCGAACAACATGCCCCATCTCCACTAGTGCCACTCCGACCAACATGACCCATCTACATTAGTCCCACCCCGACCAACAGGCCCCATGTACACTAGTCCCACCCCGACCAACATGCCCCATCTACACTACTGCCACACCGACCAACATGCCCCATCTACACTAGTCCCACCCCGACCAACATGCTCCATCTACACCAGTCCCACCCCGAACAACATGCCCCATCTACACTAGTCCCACCCGACCAACATGCCCCATCTACACTAGACCCACCCTGGCCAACATGCCCCATCTACACCTGGCCCACCCCGACCAACATGCCCCATCTACACTAGTCCCGCCCGACACTGCATCTACACTACGTCCCACCATGTACACTAGTCCCACCCCGACCAACAAGCCCCATCTACATTAGTCCCAGTCCGACCAACATGTCCCATCTACACTAGTTCCACCCCCACCAACATGCTCCATCTACACTATTCCCACCCCGACAAACATGCTCCATCTACACTAGTCTCACCCCGAACAACTTGCCCCATCTCCACTAGTGCCACCCCGACCAACATGACCCATCTACACTAGTCCCACCCTGACCAACATGCTCCATGTACACTAGTCTCACCCCGAACAACATGCCCCATCTACACTAGGCTAACCCCGACCATGGCCCATCCACACTAGTACCACCCCGACCAACATGCACCATCAACACTTGTCCCACCCCGACCATCGTGCCATATCTAAACTAGTCTCACCCGACTAACATTCCCCATCTACACTAGTCCCACCCCGACCAACATGTCCCATCTACACTAGTTCCACCCCGACCAACATGCCCCATCTACACTATTCCCACACCGACCAACATGCCCCATCTACACTAGTCCCACCCCGACCAACATGCTCCATCTACACCAGTCCCACCCCGAACAACATGCCCCATCTACACTAGTCCCACCCCGACCAACATGCCCCATCTACACTAGTCCCACCCCGACCAACATGCTCCATCTACGCTAGTCCCACCACGAACAACATGCCCCATCTACACTAGTCCCACCCCGACCAACATGCCCCATCTCCACTAGTCCCACCCCGACCAACATGCCCCATCTACACTAGTCCCACCCCGACCAACATGCCCCAACTACACTATTCCCACCCGGACCAATATGCCCCATCTACACTAGTCCCACCCCGCCCAAAATGCCCCCTCTACACTATTCCCACCCCGACAAACATGCTCCATCTACACTAGTCCCACCGCGAACAACATGCCCCATCTCCACTAGTGCCACCCCGAACAACATGCCCCATCTAAATTAGTGCCACCCCGACCAACACGACCCATCTACACTAGTCCCACCCCGACCAACATGCCCCATCTACACTAGTCCCAACCCGACCAACATGCCACATCTACACTAGGCTAATCCCGACCAACATGCCCCATCAACACTAGTCCCACCCGACCAACACGCTCCGTCTACACTAGTCCCACCCCGACCAACGTGCCCCATCTACACTAGTCCCAGCCCGACCAACATGCCCCATCTACACTAGTCCCAGCCCGACCAACATGTCCCATCTACACTAGTCCCATCCCGACCAACATGTCCTATCTACACTAGTCCCATCCCGACCAACATGTCCCATCTACACTAGTCTCACCCCGACCAACATGCCCCATCGACACAAGTCCCACCCCGACCAACATGTCCCATCTACACTAGGAGGCCAACCCGACCAACTTGCCACATCTACACTAGTCCCTCCACGACCATCATGCCACATCTAAACTTGTCCCACCGCGACCAACATGCCCCATCTACACAGGCCCTACCCCGACTAACATGCCCCATTTACACTAGTCCCACCCCGACCAACATGACCCATCTACACTAGACCCACCCCGACCAACATGCCCATCTACACTAGTCCCACCCCAACCAACATGCCCCATCAACACTAGACCCACCCCGACCAACATGACCCTTCTACACTAGACCCACCCCGACCAACATGCCCATCTACACTAGTCCCAGCCCGACCAACATGTCCCATCTGCACTAGTCCCATCCCGACCAACATGTCCCATCTAAACTAGTCTCACCCGACTAACATTCCCCATCTACACTAGTCCCACCCCGACCAACATGACCCATCTACACGAGACCCACCGCGACCAACATGCCCGATCTACACTACTCCCACACCGACCAACATGCCTCATCTACACTTGTCCCACCCCGACCATCGTGCCATATCTAAACTAGTCTCACCCGACTAACATTCCCCATCTACACTAGTCCCACCCCGACCAACATGAACCATCTACACTAGACCCACCCCGACCAACATGCCCCATCTACACTACTGCCAAACCGACCAACATGCCCCATCTACACTAGTCCCACCCCGACCAACATGCTCCATCTACACTAGTCCCACCCCGAACAACATGCCATATCTAAACTAGTCTCAACCAACTAACATTCCCCATCTACACTAGTCCCACCCCGACCAACATGACCCATCTACACGAGACCCACCGCGACCAACATGCCCGATCTACACTACTCCCACATCGACCAACATGCCTCATCTACACTTGCCCCACCCCGACCATCGTGCCATATCTAAACTAGTCTCACCCGACTAACATTCCCCATCTACACTAGTCCCACCCCGACCAACATGATCCATCTACACTAGACCCACCCCGACAAACATGCTCCATCTACACTAGTCCCACCCCGCACAACATGCCCCATCTCCACTATTGCCACCCCGACCAACATGACCCATCTACACTAGTCCCATCCCGACCAACATGTCCCATCTACACTAGGAGGCCAACCCCGACCAACTTGCCCCATCTACACTACTCCCACCTCGCCCAAAAAGCCCCATCTACACTAGTCCCACCCCGAACAACATGCCCCATCTAAATTAGTGCCACCGCGACCAACACGACCCATCTACACTAGTCCCACCCCGACCAACATGCCCCATCTACACTAGTCCCAACCCGACCAACATGCCCCATCTACACTAGGCTAACCCCGACCAACATGCCCCATCAACACTAGTCCCACGCGACCAACACGCTCCGTCTACACTAGTCCCACCCCGACCAACATGCCCCATCTACACTAGTCCCAGCCCGACCAACATGCCCCATCTACACTAGTCCCAGCCCGACCAACATGTCCTATCTACACTAGTCCCATCCCGACCAACATGTCCCATCTACACTAGTCTCACCCCGACCAACATGCCCCATCGACACAAGTCCCACCCCGACCAACATGTCCCATCTACACTAGGAGGCCCACCCCGACCAACTTGCCACATCTACACTAGTCCTTCCACGACCATCATGCCACATCTAAACTTGTCCCACCGCGACCAACATGCCCCATCTACACAGGCCCTTCCCCGACTAACATGCCTCATCAACACTAGTCCCACTCCGACCAACAAGCCCCATCTATACTAGTCCCACCCCGAACAACATGCCCCATCTACACTAGTCCCAGCCGACCAACATGCCCCATCTACACTAGTCCCATCCCGACCAACTTGCCCCATCTACTCTAGTCCTACCCGGACCAACATGCCTCACCTACACTCGTCTCACCCCGACCATCATGCCCTATCTACAGTGGTCCCACCCCGACAAACATGGCCCATCTACACTAGTTCCAGCCCGACTAACATGCCCCAACTACACTAGTCCCACCCCGACCAACATGTCCCATCTACACTAGTCCCACCCCGACCAACATTCCCCATTTACACTAGTCCCACCCCGACAAACATGGCCCATCTACACTAGTTCCAGCCCGACTAACATGCCCCATCTACACTAGTCCCACCCCGACCAACATGTCCCATCTACACTAGTCCCACCCCGACCAACATTCCCCATCTACACTAGTCCCACCCCGACCAACATGCCCCATCTACACTAGTCCCTCCCCGACTAACATGCCCCATCTACACTAGTCCCACCCCGACCAACATGTCCCATCTACACTAGTCCCACCCCGACCAACATGCCCCATCTACACTAGTCCCACCCCGACCAACATGCCCCATCTACACTAGTCCCACCCCGACCAACATGCCCCATCTACACTAGACCCACCCCGACCAACAAGCCCCATCTACACTAGTACCACCCCGACCAACATGCCCCATCAACACTTGTCCCACCACGACCATCGTGCCATATCTAAACTAGTCTCACCCGACTAACATTCCCCATCTACACTAGTCCCACCCCGACCAACATGACCCATCTACACGAGACCCACCGCGACCAACATGCCCGATCTACACTACTCCCACACCGACCAACATGCCTCATCTACACTTGTCCCACCCGACCAACACCCCATCTACACTAGTCCCACCCCGACCAACATGCCCCATCTACACTAGTCCCACCCCGACCAACATGCCCGATCTACACTACTCCCACACCGACCAACATGCCTCATCTACACTTGTCCCACCCGACCAACATGTCCCATCTACACTAGTCCCACCCCGACCAACATGCCCCATCTACACTAGTCCCACCCCGACCAACATGCCCCATCTACACTAGTCCCACCCCGACCAACATGCCCCATCTACACTAGACCCACCCCGACCAACATGCCCCATCTACACTAGTACCACCCCGACCAACATGCCCCATCAACACTTGTCCCACCACCACCATCGTGCCATATCTAAACTAGTCTCACCCGACTAACATTCCCCATCTACACTAGTCCCACCCCGACCAACATGACCCATCTACACGAGACCCACCGCGACCAACATGCCCGATCTACACTACTCCCACACCGACCAACATGCCTCATCTACACTTGTCCCACCCGACCAACACCCCATCTACACTTGTCCCACCCGACCAACACCCCATCTACACTAGTCCCACCCCGACCAACATGCCCCATCTACACTAAGCTAACCCCGACCAACATGCCCCATCTACACTAGTCCCACCCCGACCAACATGCTCCATCTACACCAGTCCCACCCCGAACAACATGCCCCATCTACACTAGTCCCACCCGACCAACATGCCCCATCTACACTAGACCCACCCTGGCCAACATGCCCCATCTACACCTGGCCCACCCCGACCAACATGCCCCATCTACACTAGTCCCGCCCGACACTGCATCTACACTACGTCCCACCATGTACACTAGTCCCACCCCGACCAACAAGCCCCATCTACATTAGTCCCAGTCCGACCAACATGTCCCATCTACACTAGTTCCACCCCCACCAACATGCTCCATCTACACTATTCCCACCCCGACAAACATGCTCCATCTACACTAGTCTCACCCCGAACAACTTGCCCCATCTCCACTAGTGCCACCCCGACCAACATGACCCATCTACACTAGTCCCACCCTGACCAACATGCTCCATGTACACTAGTCTCACCCCGAACAACATGCCCCATCTACACTAGGCTAACCCCGACCATGGCCCATCCACACTAGTACCACCCCGACCAACATGCACCATCAACACTTGTCCCACCCCGACCATCGTGCCATATCTAAACTAGTCTCACCCGACTAACATTCCCCATCTACACTAGTCCCACCCCGACCAACATGTCCCATCTACACTAGTTCCACCCCGACCAACATGCCCCATCTACACTATTCCCACACCGACCAACATGCCCCATCTACACTAGTCCCACCCCGACCAACATGCTCCATCTACACCAGTCCCACCCCGAACAACATGCCCCATCTACACTAGTCCCACCCCGACCAACATGCCCCATCTACACTAGTCCCACCCCGACCAACATGCTCCATCTACGCTAGTCCCACCACGAACAACATGCCCCATCTACACTAGTCCCACCACGAACAACATGCCCCATCTACACTAGTCCCACCCCGACCAACATGCCCCATCTCCACTAGTCCCACCCCGACCAACATGCCCCATCTACACTAGTCCCACCCCGACCAACATGCCCCAACTACACTATTCCCACCCGGACCAATATGCCCCATCTACACTAGTCCCACCCCGCCCAAAATGCCCCCTCTACACTATTCCCACCCCGACAAACATGCTCCATCTACACTAGTCCCACCGCGAACAACATGCCCCATCTCCACTAGTGCCACCCCGAACAACATGCCCCATCTAAATTAGTGCCACCCCGACCAACACGACCCATCTACACTAGTCCCACCCCGACCAACATGCCCCATCTACACTAGTCCCAACCCGACCAACATGCCACATCTACACTAGGCTAATCCCGACCAACATGCCCCATCAACACTAGTCCCACCCGACCAACACGCTCCGTCTACACTAGTCCCACCCCGACCAACGTGCCCCATCTACACTAGTCCCAGCCCGACCAACATGCCCCATCTACACTAGTCCCAGCCCGACCAACATGTCCCATCTACACTAGTCCCATCCCGACCAACATGTCCTATCTACACTAGTCCCATCCCGACCAACATGTCCCATCTACACTAGTCTCACCCCGACCAACATGCCCCATCGACACAAGTCCCACCCCGACCAACATGTCCCATCTACACTAGGAGGCCAACCCGACCAACTTGCCACATCTACACTAGTCCCTCCACGACCATCATGCCACATCTAAACTTGTCCCACCGCGACCAACATGCCCCATCTACACAGGCCCTACCCCGACTAACATGCCCCATTTACACTAGTCCCACCCCGACCAACATGACCCATCTACACTAGACCCACCCCGACCAACATGCCCATCTACACTAGTCCCACCCCAACCAACATGCCCCATCAACACTAGACCCACCCCGACCAACATGACCCTTCTACACTAGACCCACCCCGACCAACATGCCCATCTACACTAGTCCCAGCCCGACCAACATGTCCCATCTGCACTAGTCCCATCCCGACCAACATGTCCCATCTAAACTAGTCTCACCCGACTAACATTCCCCATCTACACTAGTCCCACCCCGACCAACATGACCCATCTACACGAGACCCACCGCGACCAACATGCCCGATCTACACTACTCCCACACCGACCAACATGCCTCATCTACACTTGTCCCACCCCGACCATCGTGCCATATCTAAACTAGTCTCACCCGACTAACATTCCCCATCTACACTAGTCCCACACCGACCAACATGAACCATCTACACTAGACCCACCCCGACCAACATGCCCCATCTACACTACTGCCAAACCGACCAACATGCCCCATCTACACTAGTCCCACCCCGACCAACATGCTCCATCTACACTAGTCCCACCCCGAACAACATGCCATATCTAAACTAGTCTCAACCGACTAACATTCCCCATCTACACTAGTCCCACCCCGACCAACATGACCCATCTACACGAGACCCACCGCGACCAACATGCCCGATCTACACTACTCCCACATCGACCAACATGCCTCATCTACACTTGCCCCACCCCGACCATCGTGCCATATCTAAACTAGTCTCACCCGACTAACATTCCCCATCTACACTAGTCCCACCCCGACCAACATGATCCATCTACACTAGACCCACCCCGACAAACATGCTCCATCTACACTAGTCCCACCCCGAACAACATGCCCCATCTCCACTATTGCCACCCCGACCAACATGACCCATCTACACTAGTCCCATCCCGACCAACATGTCCCATCTACACTAGGAGGCCAACCCCGACCAACTTGCCCCATCTACACTACTCCCACCTCGCCCAAAAAGCCCCATCTACACTAGTCCCACCCCGAACAACATGCCCCATCTAAATTAGTGCCACCGCGACCAACACGACCCATCTACACTAGTCCCACCCCGACCAACATGCCCCATCTACACTAGTCCCAACCCGACCAACATGCCCCATCTACACTAGGCTAACCCCGACCAACATGCCCCATCAACACTAGTCCCACGCGACCAACACGCTCCGTCTACACTAGTCCCACCCCGACCAACATGCCCCATCTACACTAGTCCCAGCCCGACCAACATGCCCCATCTACACTAGTCCCAGCCCGACCAACATGTCCTATCTACACTAGTCCCATCCCGACCAACATGTCCCATCTACACTAGTCTCACCCCGACCAACATGCCCCATCGACACAAGTCCCACCCCGACCAACATGTCCCATCTACACTAGGAGGCCCACCCCGACCAACTTGCCACATCTACACTAGTCCTTCCACGACCATCATGCCACATCTAAACTTGTCCCACCGCGACCAACATGCCCCATCTACACAGGCCCTTCCCCGACTAACATGCCTCATCAACACTAGTCCCACTCCGACCAACAAGCCCCATCTATACTAGTCCCACCCCGAACAACATGCCCCATCTACACTAGTCCCAGCCGACCAACATGCCCCATCTACACTAGTCCCATCCCGACCAACTTGCCCCATCTACTCTAGTCCTACCCGGACCAACATGCCTCACCTACACTCGTCTCACCCCGACCATCATGCCCTATCTACAGTGGTCCCACCCCGACAAACATGGCCCATCTACACTAGTTCCAGCCCGACTAACATGCCCCATCTACACTAGTCCCACCCCGACCAACATGTCCCATCTACACTAGTCCCACCCCGACCAACATTCCCCATCTACACTAGTCCCACCCCGACAAACATGGCCCATCTACACTAGTTCCAGCCCGACTAACATGCCCCATCTACACTAGTCCCACCCCGACCAACATGTCCCATCTACACTAGTCCCACCCCGACCAACATTCCCCATCTACACTAGTCCCACCCCGACCAACATGCCCCATCTACACTAGTCCCTCCGCGACTAACATGCCCCATCTACACTAGTCCCACCCCGACCAACATGTCCCATCTACACTAGTCCCACCCCGACCAACATGCCCCATCTACACTAGTCCCACCCCGACCAACATGCCCCATCTACACTAGTCCCACCCCGACCAACATGCCCCATCTACACTAGACCCACCCCGACCAACATGCCCCATCTACACTAGTACCACCCCGACCAACATGCCCCATCAACACTTGTCCCACCACGACCATCGTGCCATATCTAAACTAGTCTCACCCGACTAACATTCCCCATCTACACTAGTCCCACCCCGACCAACATGACCCATCTACACGAGACCCACCGCGACCAACATGCCCGATCTACACTACTCCCACACCGACCAACATGCCTCATCTACACTTGTCCCACCCGACCAACACCCCATCTACAATAGTCCCACCCCGACCAACATGCCCCATCTACACTAGTCCCACCCCGACCAACATGCCCGATCTACACTACTCCCACACCGACCAACATGCCTCATCTACACTTGTCCCACCCGACCAACATGTCCCATCTACACTAGTCCCACCCCGACCAACATGCCCCATCTACACTAGTCCCACCCCGACCAACATGCCCCATCTACACTAGTCCCACCCCGACCAACATGCCCCATCTACACTAGACCCACCCCGACCAACATGCCCCATCTACACTAGTACCACCCCGACCAACATGCCCCATCAACACTTGTCCCACCACCACCATCGTGCCATATCTAAACTAGTCTCACCCGACTAACATTCCCCATCTACACTAGTCCCACCCCGACCAACATGACCCATCTACACGAGACCCACCGCGACCAACATGCCCGATCTACACTACTCCCACACCGACCAACATGCCTCATCTACACTTGTCCCACCCGACCAACACCCCATCTACACTTGTCCCACCCGACCAACACCCCATCTACACTAGTCCCACCCCGACCAACATGCCCCATCTACACTAAGCTAACCCCGACCAACATGCCCCATCTACACTAGTACCACCCCGACCAACAAGCCCCATCAACACTTGTCCCACCACGACCATCGTGCCATATCTAAACTAGTCTCACCCGACTAACATTCCCCATCTACACTAGTCCCACCCCGACCAACATGAACCATCTACACTAGACCCACCCCGACAAACATGCTCCATCTACACTAGTCCCACCCCGAACAACATGCCCCATCTCCACTATTGCCACCCCGACCAACATGACCCATCTACACTAGTCCCATCCCGAGCAACATGTCCCATCTACACTAGGAGGCCAACCCCGACCAACTTGCCCCATCTACACTACTCCCACCTCGCCCAAAAAGCCCCATCTACACTAGTCCCACCCCGAACAACATGTCCCATCTAAATTAGTGCCACCGCGACCAACACGACCCATCTACACTAGTCCCACCCCGACCAACATGCCCCATCTACACTAGTCCCAACCCGACCAACATGCCCCATCTACACTAGTCCCAGCCGACCAACATGCCCCATCTACACTAGTCCCATCCCGACCAACTTGCCCCATCTACTCTAGTCCTACCCGGACCAACATGCCCTATCTACAGTGGTCCCACCCCGACAAACATGGCCCATCTACACTAGTTCCAGCCCGACTAACATGCCCCATGTACACTAGTCCCACCCCGACCAACAAGCCCCATCTACATTAGTCCCAGTCCGACCAACATGTCCCATCTACACTAGTTCCACCCCCACCAACATGCTCCATCTACACTATTCCCACCCCGACAAACATGCTCCATCTACACTAGTCTCACCCCGAACAACATGCCCCATCTACACTAGGCTAACCCCGACCATGGCCCATCCACACTAGTACCACCCCGACCAACATGCACCATCAACACTTGTCCCACCCCGACCATCGTGCCATATCTAAACTAGTCTCACCCGACTAACATTCCCCATCTACACTAGTCCCACCCCGACCAACATGTCCCATCTACACTAGTTCCACCCCGACCAACATGCCCCATCTACACTATTCCCACCCCGACAAACACGCTCCATCTACACTAGTCTCACCCCGAACAACTTGCCCCATCTCCACTAGTGCCACCCCGACCAACATGCCCCATCTACACTAGTCCCATCCCGACCAACATGTCCTATCTACACTAGTCCCATCCCGACCAACATGTCCCATCTACACTAGTCTCACCCCGACCAACATGCCCCATCGACACAAGTCCCACCCCGACCAACATGTCCCATCTACACTAGGAGGCCAACCCGACCAACTTGCCACATCTACACTAGTCCCTCCACGACCATCATGCCACATCTAAACTTGTCCCACCGCGACCAACATGCCCCATCTACACAGGCCCTACCCCGACTAACATGCCCCATTTACACTAGTCCCACCCCGACCAACATGACCCATCTACACTAGACCCACCCCGACCAACATGCCCATCTACACTAGTCCCACCCCAACCAACATGCCCCATCAACACTAGACCCACCCCGACCAACATGACCCTTCTACACTAGACCCACCCCGACCAACATGCCCATCTACACTAGTCCCAGCCCGACCAACATGTCCCATCTGCACTAGTCCCATCCCGACCAACATGTCCCATCTAAACTAGTCTCACCCGACTAACATTCCCCATCTACACTAGTCCCACCCCGACCAACATGACCCATCTACACGAGACCCACCGCGACCAACATGCCCGATCTACACTACTCCCACACCGACCAACATGCCTCATCTACACTTGTCCCACCCCGACCATCGTGCCATATCTAAACTAGTCTCACCCGACTAACATTCCCCATCTACACTAGTCCCACACCGACCAACATGAACCATCTACACTAGACCCACCCCGACCAACATGCCCCATCTACACTACTGCCAAACCGACCAACATGCCCCATCTACACTAGTCCCACCCCGACCAACATGCTCCATCTACACTAGTCCCACCCCGAACAACATGCCATATCTAAACTAGTCTCAACCGACTAACATTCCCCATCTACACTAGTCCCACCCCGACCAACATGACCCATCTACACGAGACCCACCGCGACCAACATGCCCGATCTACACTACTCCCACATCGACCAACATGCCTCATCTACACTTGCCCCACCCCGACCATCGTGCCATATCTAAACTAGTCTCACCCGACTAACATTCCCCATCTACACTAGTCCCACCCCGACCAACATGATCCATCTACACTAGACCCACCCCGACAAACATGCTCCATCTACACTAGTCCCACCCCGAACAACATGCCCCATCTCCACTATTGCCACCCCGACCAACATGACCCATCTACACTAGTCCCATCCCGACCAACATGTCCCATCTACACTAGGAGGCCAACCCCGACCAACTTGCCCCATCTACACTACTCCCACCTCGCCCAAAAAGCCCCATCTACACTAGTCCCACCCCGAACAACATGCCCCATCTAAATTAGTGCCACCGCGACCAACACGACCCATCTACACTAGTCCCACCCCGACCAACATGCCCCATCTACACTAGTCCCAACCCGACCAACATGCCCCATCTACACTAGGCTAACCCCGACCAACATGCCCCATCAACACTAGTCCCACGCGACCAACACGCTCCGTCTACACTAGTCCCACCCCGACCAACATGCCCCATCTACACTAGTCCCAGCCCGACCAACATGCCCCATCTACACTAGTCCCAGCCCGACCAACATGTCCTATCTACACTAGTCCCATCCCGACCAACATGTCCCATCTACACTAGTCTCACCCCGACCAACATGCCCCATCGACACAAGTCCCACCCCGACCAACATGTCCCATCTACACTAGGAGGCCCACCCCGACCAACTTGCCACATCTACACTAGTCCTTCCACGACCATCATGCCACATCTAAACTTGTCCCACCGCGACCAACATGCCCCATCTACACAGGCCCTTCCCCGACTAACATGCCTCATCAACACTAGTCCCACTCCGACCAACATGCCCCATCTACACTAGTCCCAGCCGACCAACATGCCCCATCTACACTAGTCCCATCCCGACCAACTTGCCCCATCTACTCTAGTCCTACCCGGACCAACATGCCTCACCTACACTCGTCTCACCCCGACCATCATGCCCTATCTACAGTGGTCCCACCCCGACAAACATGGCCCATCTACACTAGTTCCAGCCCGACTAACATGCCCCATCTACACTAGTCCCACCCCGACCAACATGTCCCATCTACACTAGTCCCACCCCGACCAACATTCCCCATCTACACTAGTCCCACCCCGACAAACATGGCCCATCTACACTAGTTCCAGCCCGACTAACATGCCCCATCTACACTAGTCCCACCCCGACCAACATGTCCCATCTACACTAGTCCCACCCCGACCAACATTCCCCATCTACACTAGTCCCACCCCGACCAACATGCCCCATCTACACTAGTCCCTCCGCGACTAACATGCCCCATCTACACTAGTCCCACCCCGACCAACATGTCCCATCTACACTAGTCCCACCCCGACCAACATGCCCCATCTACACTAGTCCCACCCCGACCAACATGCCCCATCTACACTAGTCCCACCCCGACCAACATGCCCCATCTACACTAGACCCACCCCGACCAACATGCCCCATCTACACTAGTACCACCCCGACCAACATGCCCCATCAACACTTGTCCCACCACGACCATCGTGCCATATCTAAACTAGTCTCACCCGACTAACATTCCCCATCTACACTAGTCCCACCCCGACCAACATGACCCATCTACACGAGACCCACCGCGACCAACATGCCCGATCTACACTACTCCCACACCGACCAACATGCCTCATCTACACTTGTCCCACCCGACCAACACCCCATCTACAATAGTCCCACCCCGACCAACATGCCCCATCTACACTAGTCCCACCCCGACCAACATGCCCGATCTACACTACTCCCACACCGACCAACATGCCTCATCTACACTTGTCCCACCCGACCAACATGTCCCATCTACACTAGTCCCACCCCGACCAACATGCCCCATCTACACTAGTCCCACCCCGACCAACATGCCCCATCTACACTAGTCCCACCCCGACCAACATGCCCCATCTACACTAGACCCACCCCGACCAACATGCCCCATCTACACTAGTACCACCCCGACCAACATGCCCCATCAACACTTGTCCCACCACCACCATCGTGCCATATCTAAACTAGTCTCACCCGACTAACATTCCCCATCTACACTAGTCCCACCCCGACCAACATGACCCATCTACACGAGACCCACCGCGACCAACATGCCCGATCTACACTACTCCCACACCGACCAACATGCCTCATCTACACTTGTCCCACCCGACCAACACCCCATCTACACTTGTCCCACCCGACCAACACCCCATCTACACTAGTCCCACCCCGACCAACATGCCCCATCTACACTAAGCTAACCCCGACCAACATGCCCCATCTACACTAGTACCACCCCGACCAACAAGCCCCATCAACACTTGTCCCACCACGACCATCGTGCCATATCTAAACTAGTCTCACCCGACTAACATTCCCCATCTACACTAGTCCCACCCCGACCAACATGAACCATCTACACTAGACCCACCCCGACAAACATGCTCCATCTACACTAGTCCCACCCCGAACAACATGCCCCATCTCCACTATTGCCACCCCGACCAACATGACCCATCTACACTAGTCCCATCCCGAGCAACATGTCCCATCTACACTAGGAGGCCAACCCCGACCAACTTGCCCCATCTACACTACTCCCACCTCGCCCAAAAAGCCCCATCTACACTAGTCCCACCCCGAACAACATGTCCCATCTAAATTAGTGCCACCGCGACCAACACGACCCATCTACACTAGTCCCACCCCGACCAACATGCCCCATCTACACTAGTCCCAACCCGACCAACATGCCCCATCTACACTAGTCCCAGCCGACCAACATGCCCCATCTACACTAGTCCCATCCCGACCAACTTGCCCCATCTACTCTAGTCCTACCCGGACCAACATGCCTCACCTACACTCGTCTCACCCCGACCATCATGCCCTATCTACAGTGGTCCCACCCCGACAAACATGGCCCATCTACACTAGTTCCAGCCCGACTAACATGCCCCATGTACACGTCCCACCCCGACCAACAAGCCCCATCTACATTAGTCCCAGTCCGACCAACATGTCCCATCTACACTAGTTCCACCCCCACCAACATGCTCCATCTACACTATTCCCACCCCGACAAACATGCTCCATCTACACTAGTCTCACCCCGAACAACATGCCCCATCTACACTAGGCTAACCCCGACCATGGCCCATCCACACTAGTACCACCCCGACCAACATGCACCATCAACACTTGTCCCACCCCGACCATCGTGCCATATCTAAACTAGTCTCACCCGACTAACATTCCCCATCTACACTAGTCCCACCCCGACCAACATGTCCCATCTACACTAGTTCCACCCCGACCAACATGCCCCATCTACACTATTCCCACCCCGACAAACACGCTCCATCTACACTAGTCTCACCCCGAACAACTTGCCCCATCTCCACTAGTGCCACCCCGACCAACATGCCCCATCTACACTAGTCCCAACCCGACCAACATGCCCCATCTACACTAAGCTAACCCCGACCAACATGCCCCATCAACACTAGTCCCACCCGACCAACACGCTCCGTCTACACTAGTCCCACCCCGACCAACATGCCCCATCTACACTAGTCCCAGCCCGACCAACATGCCCCATCTACACTAGTCCCAGCCCGACCAACATGTCCTATCTACACTAGTCCCATCCCGACCAACATGTCCCATCTACACTAGTCTCACCCCGACCAACATGCCCCATCGACACAAGTCCCACCCCGACCAACATGTCCCATCTACACTAGGAGGCCCACCCCGACCAACTTGCCACATCTACACTAGTCCTTCCACGACCATCATGCCACATCTAAACTTGTCCCACCGCGACCAACATGCCCCATCTACACAGGCCCTTCCCCGACTAACATGCCTCATCAACACTAGTCCCACTCCGACCAACAAGCCCCATCTATACTAGTCCCACCCCGAACAACATGCCCCATCTACACTAGTCCCAGCCGACCAACATGCCCCATCTACACTAGTCCCATCCCGACCAACTTGCCCCATCTACTCTAGTCCTACCCGGACCAACATGCCTCACCTACACTCGTCTCACCCCGACCATCATGCCCTATCTACAGTGGTCCCACCCCGACAAACATGGCCCATCTACACTAGTTCCAGCCCGACTAACATGCCCCATATACACTAGTCCCTCCCCGACCAACAAGCCCCATCTACATTAGTCGCAGTCCGACCAACATGTCCCATCTACACTAGTTCCACCCCCACCAACATGCTCCATCTACACTATTCCCACCCCGACAAACACGCTCCATCTACACTAGTCTCACCCCGAACAACTTGCCCCATCTCCACTAGTGCCACCCCGACCAACATGCCCCATCTACACTAGTCCCAACCCGACCAACATGCCCCATCTACACTAGGCTAACCCCGACCAACATGCCCCATCAACACTAGTCCCACCCGACCAACACGCTCCGTCTACACTAGTCCCACCCCGACCAACATGCCCCATCTACACTAGTCCCAGCCCGACCAACATGCCCCATCTACACTAGTCCCAGCCCGACCAACATGTCCTATCTACACTAGTCCCATCCCGACCAACATGTCCCATCTACACTAGTCTCACCCCGACCAACATGCCCCATCGACACAAGTCCCACCCCGACCAACATGTCCCATCTACACTAGGAGGCCCACCCCGACCAACTTGCCACATCTACACTAGTCCTTCCACGACCATCATGCCACATCTAAACTTGTCCCACCGCGACCAACATGCCCCATCTACACAGGCCCTTCCCCGACTAACATGCCTCATCAACACTAGTCCCACTCCGACCAACAAGCCCCATCTATACTAGTCCCACCCCGAACAACATGCCCCATCTACACTAGTCCCAGCCGACCAACATGCCCCATCTACACTAGTCCCATCTCGACCAACTTGCCCCATCTACTCTAGTCCTACCCGGACCAACATGCCTCACCTACACTCGTCTCACCCCGACCATCATGCCCTATCTACAGTGGTCCCACCCCGATAAACATGGCCCATCTACACTAGTTCCAGCCCGACTAACATGCCCCATGTACACTAGTCCCACCCCGACCAACAAGCCCCATCTACATTAGTCCCAGTCCGACCAACATGTCCCATCTACACTAGTTCCACCCCCACCAACATGCTCCATCTACACTATTCCCACCCCGACAAACATGCTCCATCTACACTAGTCTCACCCCGAACAACATGCCCCATCTACACTAGGCTAACCCCGACCATGGCCCATCCACACTAGTACCACCCCGACCAACATGCACCATCAACACTTGTCCCACCCCGACCATCGTGCCATATCTAAACTAGTCTCACCCGACTAACATTCCCCATCTACACTAGTCCCACCCCGACCAACATGTCCCATCTACACTAGTTCCACCCCGACCAACATGCCCCATCTACACTATTCCCACCCCGACAAACACGCTCCATCTACACTAGTCTCACCCCGAACAACTTGCCCCATCTCCACTAGTGCCACCCCGACCAACATGACCCATCTACACTAGTCCCACCCCGACCAACATGCCCCATGTACACTAGTCCCACCCCGTCCAACATGCCCCATCTACACTAGGCTAACCCCGACCAACATGCCCCCATCTACACTAGTACCACCCCGAACAACATGCCCCATCAACACTTGTCCCACCCCGACCATCGTGCCATATCTAAACTAGTCTCACCCGACTAACATTCCTCATCTACACTAGTCCCTCCCCGACCAACATGCCCCATCTAGACTAGTCCCACCCCGACCAACATGCCCCATCTACAATAGTCCCACCCCGCCCAACATGCCCCATCTACACTATTCCCACTCTGACCAACATGCCCCATCTACACTAGTCCCACCACGAACAACATGCCCCATCAACACTAGTCCCACCCGACCAACACGCTCCGTCTACACTAGTTCCACCCCGACCAACATGCCCCATCAACACTAGTCTCACCCCGAGCAACATGCCCATCTACACCAGTCCCAGCCCAACCAACATACCCCATCTACACTAGTCCCACCCCGTCCAACATGCCCCATCTACACTTGTCCCAGCCCGACCAACATGTCCCTTCTACACTAGTCCCATCCCGACCAACATGTCCCACCTACACTAGTCCCATCCCGACCAAAATATCCCATCTACACTAGTCTCACCACGACCAACATGCCCCATCGACAGAAGTCCCACCCCGACCAACATGTCCCATCTACACTAGTCTCACCCCGAACAACATGCCCCATCTCCACTAGTGCCACTCCGACCAACATGACCCATCTACACTAGTCCCACCCCGACCAACAGGCCCCATGTACACTAGTCCCACCCCGAACAACATGCCCCATCTCCACTATTGCCACCCCGACCAACATGACCCATCTACACTAGTCCCATCCCGACCAACATGTCCCATCTACACTGGGAGGCCAACCCCGACCAACTTGCCCCATCTACACTAGTCCCACCCGACCAACATGCCCCATCTACACTAGTCCCACCCGACCAACACGCTCCGTCTACACTAGTCCCACCCCGACCAACATGCCCCATCTACACTAGTCCCAACCCGACCAACATGCCCCATCTACACTAGGCTAACCCCGACCAACATGCCCCATCAACACTAGTCCCACCCGACCAACACGCTCCGTCTACACTAGTCCCACCCCGACCAACATGCCCCATCTACACTAGTCCCAGCCCGACCAACATGCCCCATCTACACTAGTCCCAGCCCGACCAACATGTCCTATCTACACTAGTCCCATCCCGACCAACATGTCCCATCTACACTAGTCTCACCCCGACCAACATGCCCCATCGACACAAGTCCCACCCCGACCAACATGTCCCATCTACACTAGGAGGCCCACCCCGACCAACTTGCCACATCTACACTAGTCCTTCCACGACCATCATGCCACATCTAAACTTGTCCCACCGCGAACAACATGCCCCATCTACACAGGCCCTTCCCCGACTAACATGCCTCATCAACACTAGTCCCACTCCGACCAACAAGCCCCATCTATACTAGTCCCACCCCGAACAACATGCCCCATCTACACTAGTCCCAGCCGACCAACATGCCCCATCTACACTAGTCCCATCCCGATCAACTTGCCCCATCTACTCTAGTCCTACCCGGACCAACATGCCTCACCTACACTCGTCTCACCCCGACCATCATGCCCTATCTACAGTGGTCCCACCCCGACAAACATGGCCCATCTACACTAGTTCCAGCCCGACTAACATGCCCCATGTACACTAGTCCCACCCCGACCAACAAGCCCCATCTACATTAGTCCCAGTCCGACCAACATGTCCCATCTACACTAGTTCCACCCCCACCAACATGCTCCATCTACACTATTCCCACCCCGACAAACATGCTCCATCTACACTAGTCTCACCCCGAACAACATGCCCCATCTACACTAGGCTAACCCCGACCATGGCCCATCCACACTAGTACCACCCCGACCAACATGCACCATCAACACTTGTCCCACCCCGACCATCGTGCCATATCTAAACTAGTCTCACCCGACTAACATTCCCCATCTACACTAGTCCCACCCCGACCAACATGTCCCATCTACACTAGTTCCACCCCGACCAACATGCCCCATCTACACTATTCCCACCCCGACAAACACGCTCCATCTACACTAGTCTCACCCCGAACAACTTGCCCCATCTCCACTAGTGCCACCCCGACCAACATGACCCATCTACACTAGTCCCACCCCGACCAACATGCCCCATGTACACTAGTCCCACCCCGTCCAACATGCCCCATCTACATTAGGCTAACCCCGACCAACATGCCCCATCTACACTAGTACCACCCCGACCAACATGCCCCATCAACACTTGTCCCACCCCGACCATCGTGCCATATCTAAACTAGTCTCACCCGACTAACATTCCTCATCTACACTAGTCCCTCCCCGACCAACATGCCCCATCTAGACTAGTCCCACCCCGACCAACATGCCCCATCTACAATAGTCCCACCCCGCCCAACATGCCCCATCTACACTATTCCCACCCTGACCAACATGCCCCATCTACACTAGTCCCACCACGAACAACATGCCCCATCAACACTAGTCCCACCCGACCAACACGCTCCGTCTACACTAGTTCCACCCCGACCAACATGCCCCATCAACACTAGTCTCACCCCGAGCAACATGCCCATCTACACCAGTCCCAGCCCAACCAACATACCCCATCTACACTAGTCCCACCCCGTCCAACATGCCCCATCTACACTTGTCCCAGCCCGACCAACATGTCCCTTCTACACTAGTCCCATCCCGACCAACATGTCCCACCTACACTAGTCCCATCCCGACCAACATGTCCCATCTACACTAGTCTCACCACGACCAACATGCCCCATCGACAGAAGTCCCACCCCGACCAACATGTCCCATCTACACTAGTCTCACCCCGAACAACATGCCCCATCTCCACTAGTGCCACTCCGACCAACATGACCCATCTACACTAGTCCCACCCCGACCAACAGGCCCCATGTACACTAGTCCCACCCCGACCAACATGCCCCATCTACACTAGTCCCACCCCGACCAACAGGCCCCATGTACACTAGTCCCACCCCGACCAACATGCCCCATCTACACTACTGCCACACCGACCAACATGCCCCATCTACACTAGTCCCACCGCGACCAACATGCTCCATCTACACCAGTCCCACCCCGAACAACATGCCCCATCTACACTAGTCCCACCCGACCAACATGCCCCATCTACACTAGACCCACCCTGGCCAACATGCCCCATCTACACCTGGCGCACCCCGACTAACATGTCCCATCTACACTAGTCTCACCCCGAACAACATGCCCCATCTCCACTAGTGCCACTCCGACCAACATGACCCATCTACACTAGTCCCACCCCGACCAACAGGCCCCATGTACACTAGTCCCACCCCGACCAACATGACCCATCTACACTAGTCCCACCCCGACCAACAGGCCCCATGTACACTAGTCCCACCCCGACCAACATGCCCCATCTACACTACTGCCACACCGACCAACATGCCCCATCTACACTAGTCCCACCGCGACCAACATGCTCCATCTACACCAGTCCCACCCCGAACAACATGCCCCATCTACACTAGTCCCACCCGACCAACATGCCCCATCTACACTAGACCCACCCTGGCCAACATGCCCCATCTACACCTGGCCCACCCCGACCAACATGCCCCATCTACACTAGTCCCGCCCGACACTGCATCTACACTACGTCCCACCATGTACACTAGTCCCACCCCGACCAACAAGCCCCATCTACATTAGTCCCAGTCCGACCAACATGTCCCATCTACACTAGTTCCACCCCCACCAACATGCTCCATCTACACTATTCCCACCCCGACAAACATGCTCCATCTACACTAGTCTCACCCCGAACAACTTGCCCCATCTCCACTAGTGCCACCCCGACCAACATGACCCATCTACACTAGTCCCACCCTGACCAACATGCTCCATGTACACTAGTCTCACCCCGAACAACATGCCCCATCTACACTAGGCTAACCCCGACCATGGCCCATCCACACTAGTACCACCCCGACCAACATGCACCATCAACACTTGTCCCACCCCGACCATCGTGCCATATCTAAACTAGTCTCACCCGACTAACATTCCCCATCTACACTAGTCCCACCCCGACCAACATGTCCCATCTACACTAGTTCCACCCCGACCAACATGCCCCATCTACACTATTCCCACCCCGACAAACATGCTCCATCTACACTAGTCTCACCCCGAACAACTTGCCCCATCTCCACTAGTGCCACCCCGACCAACATGACCCATCTACACTAGTCCCACCCTGACCAACATGTTCCATGTACACTAGTCTCACCCCGAACAACATGCCCCATCTACACTAGGCTAACCCCGACCATGGCCCATCCACACTAGTACCACCCCTACCAACATGCACCATCAACACTTGTCCCACCCCGACCATCGTGCCATATCTAAACTAGTCTCACCCGACTAACATTCCCCATCTACACTAGTCCCACCCCGAACAACATGCCCCATCTCCACTATTGCCACCCCGACCAACATGACCCATCTACACTAGTCCCATCCCGACCAACATGTCCCATCTACACTAGGAGGCCAACCCCGACCAACTTGCCCCATCTACACTAGTCCCACCCGACCAACATGCCCCATCTACACTAGGCTAACCCCGACCAACATGCCCCATCAACACTAGTCCCACCCGACCAACACGCTCCGTCTACACTAGTCCCACCCCGACCAACATGCCCCATCTACACTAGTCCCAACCCGACCAACATGCCCCATCTACACTAGGCTAACCCCGACCAACATGCCCCATCAACACTAGTCCCACCCGACCAACACGCTCCGTCTACACTAGTCCCACCCCGACCAACATGCCCCATCTACACTAGTCCCAGCCCGACCAACATGCCCCATCTACACTAGTCCCAGCCCGACCAACATGTCCTATCTACACTAGTCCCATCCCGACCAACATGTCCCATCTACACTAGTCTCACCCCGACCAACATGCCCCATCGACACAAGTCCCACCCCGACCAACATGTCCCATCTACACTAGGAGGCCCACCCCGACCAACTTGCCACATCTACACTAGTCCTTCCACGACCATCATGCCACATCTAAACTTGTCCCACCGCGACCAACATGCCCCATCTACACAGGCCCTTCCCCGACTAACATGCCTCATCAACACTAGTCCCACTCCGACCAACAAGCCCCATCTATACTAGTCCCACCCCGAACAACATGCCCCATCTACACTAGTCCCAGCCGACCAACATGCCCCATCTACACTAGTCCCATCCCGACCAACTTGCCCCATCTACTCTAGTCCTACCCGGACCAACATGCCTCACCTACACTCGTCTCACCCCGACCATCATGCCCTATCTACAGTGGTCCCACCCCGACAAACATGGCCCATCTACACTAGTTCCAGCCCGACTAACATGCCCCATGTACACTAGTCCCACTCCGACCAACAAGCCCCATCTACATTAGTCCCAGTCCGACCAACATGTCCCATCTACACTAGTTCCACCCCCACCAACATGCTCCATCTACACTATTCCCACCCCGACAAACATGCTCCATCTACACTAGTCTCACCCCGAACAACATGCCCCATCTACACTAGGCTAACCCCGACCATGGCCCATCCACACTAGTACCACCCCGACCAACATGCACCATCAACACTTGTCCCACCCCGACCATCGTGCCATATCTAAACTAGTCTCACCCGACTAACATTCCCCATCTACACTAGTCCCACCCCGACCAACATGTCCCATCTACACTAGTTCCACCCCGACCAACATGCCCCATCTACACTATTCCCACCCCGACAAACACGCTCCATCTACACTAGTCTCTCCCCGAACAACTTGCCCCATCTCCACTAGTGCCACCCCGACCAACATGACCCATCTACACTAGTCCCACCCCGACCAACATGCCCCATGTACACTAGTCCCACCCCGTCCAACATGCCCCATCTACACTAGGCTAACCCCGACCAACATGCCCCATCTACACTAGTACCACCCCGACCAACATGCCCCATCAACACTTGTCCCACCCCGACCATCGTGCCATATCTAAACTAGTCTCACCCGACTAACATTCCTCATCTACACTAGTCCCTCCCCGACCAACATGCCCCATCTAGACTAGTCCCACCCCGACCAACATGCCCCATCTACAATAGTCCCACCCCGCCCAACATGCCCCATCTACACTATTCCCACTCTGACCAACATGCCCCATCTACACTAGTCCGACCACGAACAACATGCCCCATCAACACTAGTCCCACCCGACCAACACGCTCCGTCTACACTAGTTCCACCCCGACCAACATGCCCCATCAACACTAGTCTCACCCCGAGCAACATGCCCATCTACACCAGTCCCAGCCCAACCAACATACCCCATCTACACTAGTCCCACCCCGTCCAACATGCCCCATCTACACTTGTCCCAGCCCGACCAACATGTCCCTTCTACACTAGTCCCATCCCGACCAACATGTCCCACCTACACTAGTCCCATCCCGACCAACATGTCCCATCTACACTAGTCTCACCACGACCAACATGCCCCATCGACAGAAGTCCCACCCCGACCAACATGTCCCATCTACACTAGTCTCACCCCGAACAACATGCCCCATCTCCACTAGTGCCACTCCGACCAACATGACCCATCTACACTAGTCCCACCCCGACCAACAGGCCCCATGTACACTAGTCCCACCCCGACCAACATGCCCCATCTACACTACTGCCACACCGACCAACATGCCCCATCTACACTAGTCCCACCGCGACCAACATGCTCCATCTACACCAGTCCCACCCCGAACAACATGCCCCATCTACACTAGTCCCACCCGACCAACATGCCGCATCTACACTAGACCCACCCTGGCCAACATGCCCCATCTACACCTGGCCCACCCCGACCAACATGCCCCATCTACACTAGTCCCGCCCGACACTGCATCTACACTACGTCCCACCATGTACACTAGTCCCACCCCGACCAACAAGCCCCATCTACATTAGTCCCAGTCCGACCAACATGTCCCATCTACACTAGTTCCACCCCCACCAACATGCTCCATCTACACTATTCCCACCCCGACAAACATGCTCCATCTACACTAGTCTCACCCCGAACAACTTGCCCCATCTCCACTAGTGCCACCCCGACCAACATGACCCATCTACACTAGTCCCACCCTGACCAACATGCTCCATGTACACTAGTCTCACCCCGAACAACATGCCCCATCTACACTAGGCTAACCCCGACCATGGCCCATCCACACTAGTACCACCCCGACCAACATGCACCATCAACACTTGTCCCACCCCGACCATCGTGCCATATCTAAACTAGTCTCACCCGACTAACATTCCCCATCTACACTAGTCCCACCCCGACCAACATGTCCCATCTACACTAGTTCCACCCCGACCAACATGCCCCATCTACACTATTCCCACCCCGACAAACATGCTCCATCTACACTAGTCTCACCCCGAACAACTTGCCCCATCTCCACTAGTGCCACCCCGACCAACATGACCCATCTACACTAGTCCCATCCCGACCAACATGTCCCATCTACACTAGGAGGCCAACCCCGACCAACTTGCCCCATCTACACTCCTCCCACCTGGCCCAAAAAGCCCCATCTACACTAGTCCCACCCCGAACAACATGCCCCATCTAAATTAGTGCCACCGCGACCAACACGACCCATCTACACTAGTCCCACCCCGACCAACATGCCCCATCTACACTAGTCCCAACCCGACCAACATGCCCCATCTACACTAGGCTAACCCCGACCAACATGCCCCATCAACACTAGTCCCACCCGACCAACACGCTCCGTCTACACTAGTCCCACCCCGACCAACATGCCCCATCTACACTAGTCCCAGCCCGACCAACATGCCCCATCTACACTAGTCCCAGCCCGACCAACATGTCCTATCTATACTAGTCCCATCCCGACCAACATGTCCCATCTACACTAGTCTCACGCCGACCAACATGCCCCATCGACACAAGTCCCACCCCGACCAACATGTCCCATCTACACTAGGAGGCCCACCCCGACCAACTTGCCACATCTACACTAGTCCTTCCACGACCATCATGCCACATCTAAACTTGTCCCACCGCGACCAACATGCCCCATCTACACAGGCCCTTCCCCGACTAACATGCCTCATCAACACTAGTCCCACTCCGACCAACAAGCCCCATCTATACTAGTCCCACCCCGAACAACATGCCCCATCTACACTAGTCCCAGCCGACCAACATGCCCCATCTACACTAGTCCCATCCCGACCAACTTGCCCCATCTACTCTAGTCCTACCCGGACCAACATGCCTCACCTACACTCGTCTCACCCCGACCATCATGCCCTATCTACAGTAGTCCCACCCCGACAAACATGGCCCATCTACACTAGTTCCAGCCCGACTAACATGCCCCATCTACACTAGTCCCACCCCGACCAACATGTCCCATCTACACTAGTCCCACCCCGACCAACATTCCCCATCTACACTAGTCCCACCCCGACCAACATGCCCCATCTACACGTCCCTCCCCGACTAACATGCCCCATCTACACTAGTCCCACCCCGACCAACATGTCCCATCTACACTAGGAGGCCCACCCCGACCAACTTGCCCCATCTACATTAGTCCCTCCACGACCATCATGCCACATCTAAACTAGTCCCACCCAGACCAACATGCCCCATCTACACTAGTCCCACCGCGACCAACATGCCCCATCTACACAGGCCCCACCCCGACTAACATGCCCCATCTACACTAATCCTAGCCCGACCAACATGACCCATCTACACAAGGCCCACCCCGACCAACATGCCCCATCTACACTAGTCCCTCTCCGACCAACACGCCCCAGCTACACTAGTCCCACTCCGACCAACATGCCTCATCTACACGTCCCACTCCGACCAACATGTCCCATCTACACTAGGAGGCCCACCCCGACCAACTTGCCCCATCTACACTAGTCCCTCCACGACCATCATGCCACATCTAAACTAGTCCCACCCAGACCAACATGCCCCATCCACACTAGTCCCACCGCGACCAACATGCCCCATCTACACAGGCCCCACCCCGACTAACATGCCCCATCTACACTAATCCTAGCCCGACCAACATGACCCATCTACACAAGGCCCACCCCGACCAACATGCCCCATCTACACCAGTCCCAGCCCAACCAACATACCCCATCTACACTAGTCCCACCCCGACCAACATGCCCCATGAACACTAGTCCCAGCCCGACCAGTATGCCCCATCTACACTACTCCCACATCGACCAACAAGCCCCATCTACGCTAGTCCCACCCCGAACAACATGCCCCATCTAAACTAGTGCCACCCTGACCAACACGACCCATCTACACTAGTCCCACCCCGACCAACATGCCCCATCAACACTAGTCTCACCCCGACCAACATGCCCATCTACACCAGTCCCAGCCCAACCAACATACCCCATCTACACTAGTCCCACCCCGACCAACATGCCCCATCTACACTAGTCCCATCCCGACCAACATGTCCCATCTACACTAGTCCCACTCCGACCAACATGCCTCATCTACACGTCCCACTCCGACCAACATGTCCCATCTACACTAGGAGGCCCACCCCGACCAACTTGCCCCATCTACACTAGTCCCTCCACGACCATCATGCCACATCTAAACTAGTCCCAACCAGACCAACATGCCCCATCTACACTAGTCCCACCGCGACCAACATGCCCCATCTACACAGGCCCCACCCCGACTAACATGCCCCATCTACACTAATCCTAGCCCGACCAACATGACCCATCTACACAAGGCCCACCCCGACCAACATGCCCCATCTACACCAGTCCCAGCCCAACTAACATACCCCATCTACACTAGTCCCACCCGACCAACATGCCCCATGAACACTAGTCCCAGCCCGACCAGTATGCCCCATCTACACTACTCCCACATCGACCAACAAGCCCCATCTACACTAGTCCCACCCCGAACAACATGCCCCATCTAAACTAGTGCCACCCTGACCAACACGACCCATCTACACTAGTCCCACCCCGACCAACATGTCCCATCTACACTAGATCCACCCCGACCAACCTGCCCCATCTACACTAGGCTAACCCCGATCAACATGCCCCATCAACACTAGTCCCACCCGACCAACACGCTCCGTCTACACTAGTCCCACCCCGACCAACATGCCCCATCAACACTAGTCTCACCCCGACCAACATGCCCATCTACACCAGTCCCAGCCCAACCAACATACCCCATCTACACTAGTCCCACCCCGACCAACATGCCCCATCTACACTAGTCCCATCCCGACCAACATGTCCCATCTACACTAGTCTCACCCCGACCAACATGCCCCATCGACACAAGTCCCACCCCGACCAATATGTCCCATCTACACTAGGAGGCCCACCACGACCAACTTGCCCCATCTACACTAGTCCCTCCACGACCATCATGCCACATCTAAACTTGTCCCACCCAGACCAACATGCCCCATCTACACTAGTCCCACCGCGACCAACATGCCCCATCTACACTAGTCCCACCCCGACCATCATGACCCATCTACACTAGTCCCACCCCGACCAATATGCCCCATCTACACTAGTCCCACCACGGCCAACATGCCCCATCTACACTAGTCCCACCCCGACCAACATGCCTCATATACACTAGTCCCACTCCGACCAACAAGCCCCATCTATACTAGTCCCACCCCGACCAACATGACCCATCTACACTAGTCCCATCCCGACCAACTTGCCCCATCTACTCTAGTCCCACCCGGACCAACATGCCCCATCTACACTATATCCACCCCGACCAACCTGCCCCATCTACACTAGGCTAACCCCGATCAACATGCCCCATCAACACTAGTCCCACCCGACCAACACGCTCCGTCTACACTAGTCCCACCCCGACCAACATGCCCCATCAACACTAGTCTCACCCCGACCAACATGCCCATCTACACCAGTCCCAGCCCAACCAACATACCCCATCGACACTAGTCCCACCCCGACCAACATGTCCCATCTACACTAGTCCCATCCCGACCAACATGTCCCATCTACACTAGTCTCACCCCGACCAACATGCCCCATCGACACAAGTCCCACCCCGACCAATATGTCCCATCTACACTAGGAGGCCCACCCCGACCAACTTGCCCCATCTACACTAGTCCCTCCACGACCATCATGCCACATCTAAACTTGTCCCACCCAGACCAACATGCCCCATCTACACTAGTCCCACCGCGACCAACATGCCCCATCTACACTAGTCCCACCCCGACCATCATGACCCATCTACACTAGTCCCACCCCGACCAATATGCCCCATCTACACTAGTCCCACCACGGCCAACATGCCCCATCTACACTAGTCCCACCCCGACCAACATGCCTCATATACACTAGTCCCACTCCGACCAACAAGCCCCATCTATACTAGTCCCATCCCGACCAACTTGCCCCATCTACTCTAGTCCCACCCGGACCAACATGCCCCATCTACATTAGTCCCACGCCGACAAACACGCTCCATCTACACTAGTCTCACCCCGAACAACATGCCCTATCTCCACTAGTGCCACCCCGACCAACATGACCCATCTACACTAGTACCACCCCGACCAACATGCCCCATCAACACTAGTCCCACCCCACCAACACGCTCCGTCTACACTAGTCCCACCCCGACCAACATGCCCCATCTACACTAGTCCCAGCCCGACCAACATGCCCCATCTACACTAGTCCCAGCCCGACCAACATGTCCTATCTATACTAGTCCAATCCCGACCAACATGTCCCATCTACACTAGTCTCACGCCGACCAACATGCCCCATCGACACAAGTCCCACCCCGACCAACATGTCCCATCTACACTAGGAGGCCCACCCCGACCAACTTGCCACATCTACACTAGTCCTTCCACGACCATCATGCCACATCTAAACTTGTCCCACCGCGACCAACATGCCCCATCTACACAGGCCCTTCCCCGACTAACATGCCTCATCAACACTAGTCCCACTCCGACCAACAAGCCCCATCTATACTAGTCCCACCCCGAACAACATGCCCCATCTACACTAGTCCCAGCCGACCAACATGCCCCATCTACACTAGTCCCATCCCGACCAACTTGCCCCATCTACTCTAGTCCTACCCGGACCAACATGCCTCACCTACACTCGTCTCACCCCGACCATCATGCCCTATCTACAGTAGTCCCACCCCGACAAACATGGCCCATCTACACTAGTTCCAGCCCGACTAACATGCCCCATCTACACTAGTCCCACCCCGACCAACATGTCCCATCTACACTAGTCCCACCCCGACCAACATTCCCCATCTACACTAGTCCCACCCCGACCAACATGCCCCATCTACACGTCCCTCCCCGACTAACATGCCCCATCTACACTAGTCCCACCCCGACCAACATGTCCCATCTACACTAGGAGGCCCACCCCGTCCAACTTGCCCCATCTACATTAGTCCCTCCACGACCATCATGCCACATCTAAACTAGTCCCACCCAGACCAACATGCCCCATCTACACTAGTCCCACCGCGACCAACATGCCCCATCTACACAGGCCCCACCCCGACTAACATGCCCCATCTACACTAATCCTAGCCCGACCAACATGACACATCTACACAAGGCCCACCCCGACCAACATGCCCCATCTACACTAGTCCCTCTCCGACCAACACGCCCCAGCTACACTAGTCCCACTCCGACCAACATGCCTCATCTACACGTCCCACTCCGACCAACATGTCCCATCTACACTAGGAGGCCCACCCCGACCAACTTGCCCCATCTACACTAGTCCCTCCACGACCATCATGCCACATCTAAACTAGTCCCACCCAGACCAACATGCCCCATCTACACTAGTCCCACCGCGACCAACATGCCCCATCTACACAGGCCCCACCCCGACTAACATGCCCCATCTACACTAATCCTAGCCCGACCAACATGACCCATCTACACAAGGCCCACCCCGACCAACATGCCCCATCTACACCAGTCCCAGCCCAACCAACATACCCCATCTACACTAGTCCCACCCCGACCAACATGCCCCATGAACACTAGTCCCAGCCCGACCAGTATGCCCCATCTACACTACTCCCACATCGACCAACAAGCCCCATCTACACTAGTCCCACCCCGAACAACATGCCCCATCTAAACTAGTGCCACCCTGACCAACACGACCCATCTACACTAGTCCCACCCCGACCAACATGCCCCATCAACACTAGTCTCACCCCGACCAACATGCCCATCTACACCAGTCCCAGCCCAACCAACATACCCCATCTACACTAGTCCCACCCCGACCAACATGCCCCATCTACACTAGTCCCATCCCGACCAACATGTCCCATCTACACTAGTCCCACTCCGACCAACATGCCTCATCTACACGTCCCACTCCGACCAACATGTCCCATCTACACTAGGAGGCCCACCCCGACCAACTTGCCCCATCTACACTAGTCCCTCCACGACCATCATGCCACATCTAAACTAGTCCCAACCAGACCAACATGCCCCATCTACACTAGTCCCACCGCGACCAACATGCCCCATCTACACAGGCCCCACCCCGACTAACATGCCCCATCTACACTAATCCTAGCCCGACCAACATGACCCATCTACACAAGGCCCACCCCGACCAACATGCCCCATCTACACCAGTCCCAGCCCAACCAACATACCCCATCTACACTAGTCCCACCCGACCAACATGCCCCATGAACACTAGTCCCAGCCCGACCAGTATGCCCCATCTACACTACTCCCACATCGACCAACAAGCCCCATCTACACTAGTCCCACCCCGAACAACATGCCCCATCTAAACTAGTGCCACCCTGACCAACACGACCCATCTACACTAGTCCCACCCCGACCAACATGTCCCATCTACACTAGATCCACCCCGACCAACCTGCCCCATCTACACTAGGCTAACCCCGATCAACATGCCCCATCAACACTTGTCCCACCCGACCAACACGCTCCGTCTACACTAGTCCCACCCCGACCAACATGCCCCATCAACACTAGTCTCACCCCGACCAACATGCCCATCTACACCAGTCCCAGCCCAACCAACATACCCCATCTACACTAGTCCCACCCCGACCAACATGCCCCATCTACACTAGTCCCATCCCGACCAACATGTCCCATCTACACTAGTCTCACCCCGACCAACATGCCCCATCGACACAAGTCCCACCCCGACCAATATGTCCCATCTACACTAGGAGGCCCACCACGACCAACTTGCCCCATCTACACTAGTCCCTCCACGACCATCATGCCACATCTAAACTTGTCCCACCCAGACCAACATGCCCCATCTACACTAGTCCCACCGCGACCAACATGCCCCATCTACACTAGTCCCACCCCGACCATCATGACCCATCTACACTAGTCCCACCCCGACCAATATGCCCCATCTACACTAGTCCCACCACGGCCAACATGCCCCATCTACACTAGTCCCACCCCGACCAACATGCCTCATATACACTAGTCCCACTCCGACCAACAAGCCCCATCTATACTAGTCCCACCCCGAACAACATGACCCATCTACACTAGTCCCATCCCGACCAACTTGCCCCATCTACTCTAGTCCCACCCGGACCAACATGCCCCATCTACACTATATCCACCCCGACCAACCTGCCCCATCTACACTAGGCTAACCCCGATCAACATGCCCCATCAACACTAGTCCCACCCGACCAACACGCTCCGTCTACACTAGTCCCACCCCGACCAACATGCCCCATCAACACTAGTCTCACCCCGACCAACATGCCCATCTACACCAGTCCCAGCCCAACCAACATACCCCATCGACACTAGTCCCACCCCGACCAACATGTCCCATCTACACTAGTCCCATCCCGACCAACATGTCCCATCTACACTAGTCTCACCCCGACCAACATGCCCCATCGACACGTCCCACCCCGACCAATATGTCCCATCTACACTAGGAGGCCCACCCCGACCAACTTGCCCATCTACACTAGTCCCTCCACGACCATCATGCCACATCTAAACTTGTCCCACCCAGACCAACATGCCCCATCTACACTAGTCCCACCGCGACCAACATGCCCCATCTACACTAGTCCCACCCCGACCATCATGACCCATCTACACTAGTCCCACCCCGACCAATATGCCCCATCTACACTAGTCCCACCACGGCCAACATGCCCCATCTACACTAGTCCCACCCCGACCAACATGCCTCATATACACTAGTCCCACTCCGACCAACAAGCCCCATCTATACTAGTCCCATCCCGACCAACTTGCCCCATCTACTCTAGTCCCACCCGGACCAACATGCCCCATCTACATTAGTCCCACGCCGACAAACACGCTCCATCTACACTAGTCTCACCCCGAACAACATGCCCTATCTCCACTAGTGCCACCCCGACCAACATGACCCATCTACACTAGTACCACCCCGACCAACATGCCCCATCAACACTTGTCCCACCCCGACCATCGTGCCGTATCTAAACTAGTCTCACCCGACTAACATTCCCCATCTACACTAGTCCCACCCCGACCAACATGAACCATCTACACTAGACCAACCCCGACCAACATGCCCCATCTACACTACTGCCACACCGACCAACATGCCCCATCTACACTAGTCCCACCCCGACCAACATGCTCCATCTACACCAGTCCCACCCCGAACAACATGCCCCATCTACACTAGTCCCACCCCGACCAACATGCCCCATCTACACTAGTCCCACCCCGACCAACATGCTCCATCTACGCTAGTCCAACCACGAACAACATGCCCCATCTACACTAGTCCCACCCCGACCAACATGCCCCATCTCCACTAGTCCCACCCCGACCAACATGCCCCATCTACACTAGTCCCACCCCGACCAACATGCCCCAACTACACTATTCCCACCCCGACAAACATGCTCCATCTACACTAGTCCCACCGCGAACAACATGCCCCATCTCCACTAGTGCCACCCCGAACAACATGCCCCATCTAAATTAGTGCCACCCCGACCAACACGACCCATCTACACTACTCCCACCCCGACCAACATGCCCCATCTACACTAGTCCCAACCCGACCAACATGCCCCATCTACACTAGGCTAATCCCGACCAACATGCCCCATCAACACTAGTCCCACCCGACCAACACGCTCCGTCTACACTAGTCCCACCCCGACCAACGTGCCCCATCTACACTAGTCCCAGCCCGACCAACATGCCCCATCTACACTAGTCCCAGCCCGACCAACATGTCCCATCTACACTAGTCCCATCCCGACCAACATGTCCTATCTACACTAGTCCCATCCCGACCAACATGTCCCATCTACACTAGTCTCACCCCGACCAACATGCCCCATCGACACAAGTCCCACCCCGACCAACATGTCCCATCTACACTAGGAGGCCAACCCGACCAACTTGCCACATCTACACTAGTCCCTCCACGACCATCATGCCACATCTAAACTTGTCCCACCGCGACCAACATGCCCCATCTACACAGTCCCTACCCCGACTAACATGCCCCATTTACACTAGTCCCACCCCGACCAACATGACCCATCTACACTAGACCCACCCCGACCAACATGCCCATCTACACTAGTCCCACCCCAACCAACATGCCCCATCAACACTAGACCCACCCCGACCAACATGACCCTTCTACACTAGACCCACCCCGACCAACATGCCCATCTACACTAGTCCCAGCCCGACCAACATGTCCCATCTGCACTAGTCCCATCCCGACCAACATGTCCCATCTAAACTAGTCTCACCCGACTAACATTCCCCATCTACACTAGTCCCACCCCGACCAACATGACCCATCTACACGAGACCCACCGCGACCAACATGCCCGATCTACACTACTCCCACACCGACCAACATGCCTCATCTACACTTGTCCCTCCCCGACCATCGTGCCATATCTAAACTAGTCTCACCCGACTAACATTCCCCATCTACACTAGTCCCACCCCGACCAACATGAACCATCTACACTAGACCCACCCCGACCAACATGCCCCATCTACACTACTGCCAAACCGACCAACATGCCCCATCTACACTAGTCCCACCCCGACCAACATGCTCCATCTACACTAGTCCCACCCCGAACAACATGCCATATCTAAACTAGTCTCAACCGACTAACATTCCCCATCTACACTAGTCCCACCCCGACCAACATGACCCATCTACACGAGACCCACCGCGACCAACATGCCCGATCTACACTACTCCCACACCGACCAACATGCCTCATCTACACTTGCCCCACCCCGACCATCGTGCCATATCTAAACTAGTCTCACCCGACTAACATTCCCCATCTACACTAGTCCCACCCCGACCAACATGATCCATCTACACTAGACCCACCCCGACAAACATGCTCCATCTACACTAGTCCCACCCCGAACAACATGCCCCATCTCCACTATTGCCACCCCGACCAACATGACCCATCTACACTAGTCCCATCCCGACCAACATGTCCCATCTACACTAGGAGGCCAACCCCGACCAACTTGCCCCATCTACACTACTCCCACCTCGCCCAAAAAGCCCCATCTACACTAGTCCCACCCCGAACAACATGCCCCATCTAAATTAGTGCCACCGCGACCAACACGACCCATCTACACTAGTCCCACCCCGACCAACATGCCCCATCTACACTAGTCCCAGCCCGACCAACATGCCCCATCTACACTAGTCCCAGCCCGACCAACATGTCCTATCTACACTAGTCCCATCCCGACCAACATGTCCCATCTACACTAGTCTCACCCCGACCAACATGCCCCATCGACACAAGTCCCACCCCGACCAACATGTCCCATCTACACTAGGAGGCCCACCCCGACCAACTTGCCACATCTACACTAGTCCTTCCACGACCATCATGCCACATCTAAACTTGTCCCACCGCGACCAACATGCCCCATCTACACAGGCCCTTCCCCGACTAACATGCCTCATCAACACTAGTCCCACTCCGACCAACAAGCCCCATCTATACTAGTCCCACCCCGAACAACATGCCCCATCTACACTAGTCCCAGCCGACCAACATGCCCCATCTACACTAGTCCCATCCCGACCAACTTGCCCCATCTACTCTAGTCCTACCCGGACCAACATGCCTCACCTACACTCGTCTCACCCCGACCATCATGCCCTATCTACAGTGGTCCCACCCCGACAAACATGGCCCATCTACACTAGTTCCAGCCCGACTAACATGCCCCATCTACACTAGTCCCACCCCGACCAACATGTCCCATCTACACTAGTCCCACCCCGACCAACATTCCCCATCTACACTAGTCCCACCCCGACAAACATGGCCCATCTACACTAGTTCCAGCCCGACTAACATGCCCCATCTACACTAGTCCCACCCCGACCAACATGTCCCATCTACACTAGTCCCACCCCGACCAACATTCCCCATCTACACTAGTCCCACCCCGACCAACATGCCCCATCTACACTAGTCCCTCCCCGACTAACATGCCCCATCTACACTAGTCCCACCCCGACCAACATGCCCCATCTACACTAGACCCACCCCGACCAACATGCCCCATCTACACTAGTACCACCCCGACCAACATGCCCCATCAACACTTGTCCCACCACGACCATCGTGCCATATCTAAACTAGTCTCACCCGACTAACATTCCCCATCTACACTAGTCCCACCCCGACCAACATGACCCATCTACACGAGACCCACCGCGACCAACATGCCCGATCTACACTACTCCCACACCGACCAACATGCCTCATCTACACTTGTCCCACCCGACCAACACCCCATCTACACTAGTCCCACCCCGACCAACATGCCCCATCTACACTAGTCCCACCCCGACCAACATGCCCGATCTACACTACTCCCACACCGACCAACATGCCTCATCTACACTTGTCCCACCCGACCAACATGTCCCATCTACACTAGTCCCACCCCGACCAACATGCCCCATCTACACTAGTCCCACCCCGACCAACATGCCCCATCTACACTAGTCCCACCCCGACCAACATGCCCCATCTACACTAGACCCACCTCGACCAACATGCCCCATCTACACTAGTACCACCCCGACCAACATGCCCCATCAACACTTGTCCCACCACGACCATCGTGCCATATCTAAACTAGTCTCACCCGACTAACATTCCCCATCTACACTAGTCCCACCCCGACCAACATGACCCATCTACACGAGACCCACCGCGACCAACATGCCCGATCTACACTACTCCCACACCGACCAACATGCCTCATCTACACTTGTCCCACCCGACCAACACCCCATCTACACTTGTCCCACCCGACCAACACCCCATCTACACTAGTCCCACCCCGACCAACATGCCCCATCTACACTAAGCTAACCCCGACCAACATGCCCCATCTACACTAGTACCACCCCGACCAACATGCCCCATCAACACTTGTCCCACCACGACCATCGTGCCATATCTAAACTAGTCTCAACCGACTAACATTCCCCATTTACACTAGTCCCACCCCGACCAACATGACCCATCTACACGAGACCCACCGCGACCAACATGCCCGATCTACACTACTCCCACACCGACCAACATGCCTCATCTACACTTGTCCCACCCCGACCATCGTGCCATATCTAAACTAGTCTCACCCGACTAACATTCCCCATCTACACTAGTCCCACTCCGACCAACATGTCCCATCTACACTAGGAGGCCCACCCCGACCAACTTGCCCCATCTACACTAGTCCCTCCACGACCATCATGCCACATCTAAACTAGTCCCACCCAGACCAACATGCCCCATCTACACTAGTCCCACCGCGACCAACATGCCCCATCTACACAGGCCCCACCCCGACTAACATGCCCCATCTACACTAATCCTAGCCCGGCCAACATGACCCATCTACACAAGGCCCACCCCGACCAACATGCCCCATCTACACCAGTCCCAGCCCAACCAACATACCCCATCATTATCCCCTGGGACGTTCTCGGTCTTTGGAGGACGCAGAGGAAGAACGTTCATATGTGAGTGATTTTCCAAATTCTCACAGATAAAATTATGATAAAATTGCGCTCCACTAAATCTCCGGATCTGTTCCCTCCCACGACTCACCATTCTCATGCCTCGATCAGCGGATCAATATGACGGGGATCCATATTCCCTGGATATCATGTTTTACTTGCACGTCTGATCAGTACATATTCTGTTTCCGTTTATCTGTTTTACAGTTAACTTGGAGGCGTTTGTAATCCTGTCCAGAGGCAAGTGTGATCTCTCCAAATGTATCACTCGCTACCTGGTGGGAATGGCAGCGGCCGATCTACTGGTCCTTATCTCTAATCCGTCACTGAGGTGGGTTGGTCAGCATAATTTCCCGCACTCATTCCTGAACATTACTCCAGTGTGTAGTCTCACCATCGTCTTACTTTCCACAGCCACGAATGTTTCCGTCTGGCTGACAGTCGCCTTCACCTTTGAGCGGTTTGTGGCCATTTGTTGTGAGAAGCTGAAAATGAAATATTGCACCGAGAGAACGGCGGGTGTGGTTATCGGGACAGTGAGTGTGATGAGCTGTTTAGTCTCAATCCCCTGGTACTTTATCTACAGACCAAGCAAGTTCATTGATGATGTCCCCTGGTTTTGTGTCGTCACGCGGGAGTTCTATACTTCCGTCGCTTGGGGAGCATTTGATGTAACTGACCGCATTTTAACTCCGTGCATCCCGATGTTCCTAATTTTGCTTCTCAATGCTCTGACGACCGGGCGTTTTTTAGCGCTCAGTAAAGTCCGCAGTGGGCTCCGGGGTTGCAGCAATGGAAAGGCAAGGACCCTGAGATGGAAAACGCAAGAAACCGATCGTTTTACTTTTCAGTATAACCGGCAGTTTTTTATTATTGTGGATAATACAGCTTGTTTACAGAAGGATCGCAAACGTCAGCGTTATAACTCTTACTCTGATCCGAACTATAATCACAGAACAAATATCCTTTATGCTGAAAGTTCTCAGTACCTGCACCAACACGTGCATTTATGTCCTGACACATTCCCAATTCAGAGAGCAGCTGAAGAAAGCGATGAAATATCCACTGAATCAGTTGTCAAATGAATAAACCCATAGAAAGTACGGGATTCGGATACGTGCGCTATGTGCGGATTTGCAACCCTTGCAAGTATATTTTACTTCAGGATCAGGCTCGCGTGAAACATTCGCAACTCACAATGTGTAATTATTTACTATTGCTGATCACACATGTTAAGACTATTGCGCAGTATTTAGCTACATTTAGTTTAGTATCGAGATACATCGCGGAAACAGGCCCTTCGGCCCATGGACTCTGCACAGACTAGCAATCCCAACTATTCGACACACACTAGGGACAATTTTACATTTATACAAACCCAATTAATCTATAAACATATGCGTCTTTGGAGTGTGGGAAGAACCCGATCTCGGAGAAAACCCACGCAGGTCACGGAGAGAAGGTACAAACCCCGTATGTACAAGCACTGGCGTAGGTCATGATCGAACCCATGTCTCTTGCGCTGTGAGGCGGCAGCTCTCCCGCTACGGCCTCAATCAAAGATCTTATAGCGAAGCAAGATGGGTTACTCTCACGCAAAAGTGAGGTACGCTCATGGGCGGATTCATGCTGATTATAGGACACATTTTAGCAACCTGACTCAGCCATCTTGCTCCGCTTTCTTGCTTCCGGCCAAAGATTGGATCCGCAGCGAGGAGAAGGAGTGCGGGGCCCGGGGCAGCGGGGAGAGAGAGTGCGGGGTCCGGGGCAGCGGGGAGAGAAAGTACGGGGCAGCGGGGAGAGAGTGCGGGGCAGCGGGGAGAAGGAGTGCGGGGTCCGGGGCAGCGGGGAGAGAGAGTGCGGGGCCCGGGGCAGCGGGGAGAGAGTGCGGGGTCCGGGGCAGCGGGGGGAGAGAGTGCGGGGCAGTGGGGAGACAGAGTGCGGGGGAGAAGGAGTGCGGGGCCCGGAGCAACGAGGAGAGAGAGTGCCCCAAGACAATGTTTCTTATTTACAATGTTTCTTATTTAATGTCCCTTTTCTAGTCTGAAATAAAGTTCATTATTGCATTAGAAGAAATATAATTGTGTGTGTTACATTTATATAATTTTCATGTATGTGTGTTTATAAACATTTTATTCCTTAACAAGAATCAACAGAATTATGAACTAACAGAATTATGAATCTAACCCTATAATCACGCACAAAAAGTCCCCCCCCCCCCTGTCAATCACCCTGCGAGTCGGGTCGGTTCCGGTTACTACAAAATCAACTCAAACACTGTGAGCCATTTAAAAAGAAATGATTTAAAAAACATTAAAAAAGACAATTACCAGAATCAAATTTTATTCTTGACAAGAAGTTTGAACTGACCGATTTATGAATCTGACCCACACAAACTGTTGCCCCGCAACATTGATTACAGTGCGAGTCGGGTCGGGTTAGGTAGGCTCAGGTTGCTAAAATGGGCGTGGAAAATGCCCATGATCCCCTCCATAGCGTACTACACGTCAGTCCATTGCTTTTAACAGGAGTAGCCTATCTTGCTTTGCTATAAGATCTTTGGCCTCAATGAGGAAGCAGTTTCGGGATATATGACACATGATAACGAAACAGAGAATTCCAAACCAGGTAGCTGGGCAACTTGCGGAATCTGCAAGAAACCGTCTCTCTGGCCCCTCCTATCATTCTCCCTTTCTATGCCCCACTATCACTCTTCCGTCTCCTGTCTCGTCCACGTTTTCACGCTTCTGCCTCTCCGTTCAACCTCCGCCCTTCCTTGCATCCTTCTTACCACTATTCCTCACCTGAACAATCTCCCCGGGCCGCTTAGCTTGCCCATAGTGAAATGTTTGGGTATACCATTACCGGCGACACTATACCATTTACCGTCGCCATGGGGACAGTGCGGTATAACTGAGTTAAAAAATAAAGATCACAAAAATGTTCACAACCCGATTACATCAGAAAGGTACCATCATCGCTGTGAAAAGTTGTGATCATTTCAGTGAATTGACTGAGAAACTGAAAAGACCGGGGATTGTGGTGATGTAGAGGAAAGGAAATGTTGAGAATCATCCTTCAAGGAAAAGGGATATTGTTTCAGACTCCAGCAAACCTAGCTCTCCACCTCATGTTGTTTGGCTGATTTCCTTTGATCTGTTTCACTCAACAATCCCAAATACAATCCGTTGGCTTCTGGGTTTCCAGTTTGACGATGGACTGCGAGTCATTTAGTTCACAATTAGAGTGATTGGTTAATCCAACACCGCAGAGTAAATTGTCCACTCCTCTGTGTGTTGCCACTCGATATGATCGCGGCACATCTTATACAACCTCAACCCCACACTCCAGGCAACTACGGAATCCATTCATTGCTTGCCTAGAATTTCACAGATTTTGCCCCAGGGAAGTAAAATTCCCTGCCTTCACCCTGGATATGGAACGTCTAAACTACGAAAGTCCCTCTAAGAAAAGATACAACGCGACTCATTGTTGCTTAAATATACATCGGATTACTTTAAAATAAGCGGTCCAAAATTTCAGATTCTCTCGTTCCCGTATTCATCGTCTTCAAAGTCATCTCATGAATTTTGTCACATTTCCCTGTGCAGATCGGACACTTCTCAATTACAAGAAAACAAAGGTCGTCCAGTAATGTTGAATTCTGCCCGGATCGACATTCAGACAAGATGCTTCTTTCACATTCCTTGTGGAAATGAACAACGTCATGTGCCACCACCGACTCGAAACGTCACCCATTCATTCTCTCCACAGACACTGCCTGTCCCGCTGAGTTACTCCAGCATTTTATGTCAATCGTTGGTGTAAACCAGCATCTGCAGTTCTCTCCTACACATACCCTCTAATCTTGGTTCTTGGTTTAGTGGTCCTCCAAAATATTCCAAATGGAATTTAAACTGGAGGTGGTGGAGAGCGAACTTACGCCAGGAAGGGTTCTTGGGAAGAAATAGCTACTTTAAATGTAGTTGCATCTGGTTGGGTAACTATGGTAGGGTGAAGACTATTCCATGCTTTAATTGTGCGGGGGATGAATGAATTGCGGTACACATCTGTCTTGGTAGTTGGTATCTCAAATTGGATGGAATGCCCTCGTCGGCGCCTAATTGGTATGGGTTTGGTGTACAACATTTTGTAAAAACAGGTTCAACGGTGAGCTTCACGTCCGTCTTGGAGAGGCTTCCGCCCCAGTGAATTTGGAAGTTTGGTAAAACTCGCATCTCTCTCATAGGTATTAGTAACAAATCGAGCTGCCTGTCTTTGGACACGTTCGAGGGAAGAAATGTTTTTATTTGTGCATGGGTCCAAGTGAGGTTTAGGGTGAAGCATAGCTTCTCCTTGAGAGAAGTTCAACAATGATGAAAGTTGCGTCTCAGAACGTTTAGGACACCTGTGGCTTTCACCGTTGCATGATGCGTCTGATCATTCCTGCGTAGATTCGATGCTAAGATACTTGGTTTGTTTGGATTTTTCAAGGGTGGCACCAAGGACCACGGGGGGAAATGGAGGAGGACTGGCCAAATTCTGTGCCTTCCATGAATGCTGTGGTGGATGTTTGTGTTAACTTTTTATTGTGTGTTCTTTATCATTGTACCGCTGCTGACAAATTCATTTCACTTGCACTTTATGTACAATGTGACGAATAAAACTGATTGATTGATTGATTGATTGATTGATTGATTGGATGAATGATGTAGCCTGATGTTTCGCCATGGTTTCACACTTGGAAGGGGTGAACTGCATGCCCCATTGTTGTGACCACTCAACCATTGTATCAAGATGTTTTTGGAGAGCATCTTCATCATCAGCTGACTTAATTGGACGGTACAGCAAACAATCCTCAGCGATAGAATTTAGAAGATACTTACAAAATTCTTAAGGGGTTGGACAGGCTAGATGCAGGAAGATTGTTCCCGATGTTGGGGAAGTCCAGAACAAGGGATCACAGATTAAGGATAAGGGGGGAATATTTTAGGACCGAGATGAGGAAAACATTTTTCACACAGACAGTGGCGAATCTCCGGAATTCTCTGCCACAGAAGGTAACTGAGGCCAGTTGATTGGCTATATTTAAGAGGGAGTTAGATGTGGCCCTTGTGGCTAAAGGGGTCAGGGGGTATGGAGAGATGGCTGTTACAGGATACTGAGTTGGATGATCAGCAATGATCATATTGAATGGCGGTGCAGGCTCGAAGGGCAGAATGGCCTACTCCTGCACCTATTTTCTATGTTTCTATGATAGTCTGATCGACTTGTGACTTTCATGGATGTCTTTTCTGTGAACCAAAAACAGAACTGTGCCCTGAGGTCAAGGCAGTTACTAAGAAAGAACTTACTGTAAAAGCCACCAATGCTGCCAGTAAAATAATAAACAAGAAGAAACCAGCCACAAAGATCCAGCAAACCTTGAGACAGACACCATCAAAATGTTTCACCATCAAATGCTATACATAATACATATAGCACACTAAATTACCGCACAAAACACAATGGTCAACTACTAGAACACTATATTTCACACTATATCAGACTAACACTATAATACATTTAACTAGGATCTGCTGTAACACAGTATAAACAGTTATAGCTCCAGCTCTAGCGCCAGCTCCAGTTCCAGCTCTAGCATCTCCATCTCTATCTCTATCTCCAGCTCCCTCCAGCTCTAGCTTTAGCTTCCTCTAGCTCAATCTCCAACTCTAGCTCTTGCTCCATCTCCAGCTGTATCTCTAGTCCAATCTCCAGCCATCTGCAGCTCCAGCTCTAGCACCACCTCCATTTCCAACTCGAGCTCCATCTCCAGCGCCATCTCCAGCTCCAGTTCCAGCTCGAGCTCCATGTCCACCTCTATCCCCGGCTACAGGTGCAGCTCCAGGTCCATCCCCAGCTCCATCTCGAACTTTAGCTCCATCCCCACCTCCAGTTTCTTCTGCCTCCAGCTCCAGCATCAACTGCATCTCCACCATCAGGTGTAATAGATAGAGCTCCATCTCCAGTTCCATCTTCACCTCCATCTCCAGCTCCTGCTCCGTTTCCATCTCCAGCTCCAGCTCAAGCTCTCACCCACCTCAATCTCCAGCTCAATCTCCCGCTCCATCTTGTGCTCCATTTCCTGCTCCAGACCCAGCCCCCAGTTCCAGTTCCATCAGCTCCATTGCAGCACCAGCTCCAGTATTCTATCTCTAGCTCCATCATCAGCTCCATTTCCATCTACAGTTCTAGATTTAGCTCCATCTCCAGCTCCAGCTCTAACCATTTCCAGCTCAATCACCAGCTCTGGCTGTTGCTCCATTTCCAGCTGAACTAGCTAGAGCTCTTATCCCCAGTTTCATCTCCATCTCCAGTTCCAGCTCTAGCTCCATATCCAGGTCTAGTTCTAGCCCTAACTCCAGATCCACTAGCTCCAGCTCCATCTTCAGCTCCAGTCCCATCTCCATCTCCACCTCTAGCTCCAGGTCCAGCCCCAACTCTAGCTCCAGCTCTAGCTCTAGCTGCAACTCCATCTCTAGCACCATCTCAGAATCTCGTTCTATCTGCATCTCCAGCTCCATCTCCAGCTCCATCTCCAGCTCAAACTCAAGCTCTAGCCCCATCTCGTGCTCCATTTCCTGCTCCAGTTCCAGCTATAGCTCCATCAGAATCTCGTTCTATCTGCATCTCCAGCTCCATTCCAGCTCCAGCATTCCATCTCCATCTCGACCTCCATCTCTAGCTCTAGCTCCATCTGCAGCTCCAGCACCATCCACAACTAGCTCCATCTCAATCTCCAGTTCTAGCTCCATCTCCAGCTCCAGCTCTAGTTCCATCTCCAAATCTATCTCCAAATCTAGCACAAGGTCCATCCACAGCTCCATCGAGCTCCATCTCCAGCTGTAGCTCTAGCTCAATCTCCAGCTCCATCTCTAGTTCTAGCTCTATCTCCAGCTCCAGCTCAAGCTCCATCTCAAACTGTATATCCAGCTCTAGCTCCAGCTGCGTCTCCGCCTCTAGCTCCGTCTTCAGCTCTAGCCCCTGCCCAATCTCCAGCTCAATTTCCTGCTCTAGCTCCATCTCCAGATGCATCTCCAAATGTAGCTCCCGCTCCATCTCCATTGCCATCTCATGTTCTATCTCCATCTCCAGCTTCATTTCCATCTCCAGCTCAAGCTTCAGCTCCATCTCCAGCTCTAGATCCATCACCACTCCATCTTGAAGATAATGTTGGAGATAGAACTGTAGCTGGAGCTAGAGAGTGATCGAGATGAAGCTAGATAAAAACATTGAGGTGGAGCTGTAGATGGAGACGGAACTAGATCTGGAGATGGAACTGCAAATTTTGCCACTTTTTGCGTGCTGAATTTTCATCGCTTTTCACGTCCTGAGGTTCGTCGCTTTTCGAGTGCTGAAATGTCATCACTTTTAGCATGCTGAATTTTCGTGGAGGTGGTGCTAGAGCTGGAGCTGCATATGGCTGGAGATTGGACTAGAGATACAGCTGGAGATGGAGTAAGAGCTAGAGCTGGAGATTGAGCTGGAGGAAGCTAAAGCTCGAGCTGCAGCTGGAGATTTTGTTACATTTTTGTTACTTTTCATGTGCTAATAAATTTCGTCACTTTTCTCCTTCTGAAATTCAGCCCCTTTAGGCGTACTGTAATTTCGTCGCTTTTCTCGACCTGAATTTACGTCGTTATTGGTTTTATGAATTTCAATCGCCATTCGTATGAACAATTTTAGATGCTTTTCGCGTCCAGAAGGTTCTGCACTTTTCGCGTGATATATTTTCATCGCTTTTCGCATGCAGAATTTTCATCACTATTCGTGTCCTGAAATTTTGTTACTTTTCATGTGCAGAATTTTCATCGCTTTTTGCATGCTGCATTTTCTTCACTTTTCGCGTCCTGAATTTTCGTCACTTTTCGTGTAATGAAGGTTCGGCACATTTTGCATGCTGAATTCATCGTTTTTCGCAGATTGTCGTCTTCAGATCTTTGAATTTTTGTCGCCTTTCATGTCTTGAGTTTTCATCACTTTTTGTGTGCTGAATGTTCGTCGCCTTTTGTATGTTGAAATTTCGGCGCTTTTCATGTGCTGAAATTTCGTCGGTTTTCACCTGACATTTAGTTGCATTTCACGTCCTGAAGTTTGTCAGTTTTCGCCTCCCGAATCACCTCCCTTTTCCCATCCTGAAATTTTGCAACTTTTGGCGTCCCAAAATTTCGTACCTTTTCGAATCCGCAATTTATGTACCTTTCTGCTTCCTGAATTTTGGTCCCGTGTTGCATCCTAAATGATTGTCACATCCTGAATTTTTGTAGCTTTTCGTCTGCTGAATTTTCGCATCCCTAAGGTTTGTCGCTTTCCGTGTGCTGAATTTTCGTCTCTTTTCATGTCCTGAATTTTGGTCGCTTTCGGTGTTTGAATTATCGTTGCGTTTTCTGTCCTGAACTATTGTCGTCTTTTGTTATTTTTGTGTGCTGGATTTTTGTCGCTTTTTGTGTCCTGAATTTTCATCACTTTTTGCATTCTGAAGGTTTGTCGCTTTTCATGTGCTGAATTTTCGGCGTTTATCACATGCTGAATTTTCGTCACTTTTCCTGTGCTGAAATGTTGTCGCTTATTGCGTCCTGCAATTTCTTCGCTTTATGCATCCTGAAGGTTGGCTTCTTTTCGCGTCCTGGATTTATGTCGCTTTTGGCGTTTTTAATTTTCAACGCCTTCCGCGTCCTGAATTTCCTTCACCATTCGCGTCCTGAATTTCCGTTGCTTTTCGCGTCCTGAAGGTTTGTCACTTTTCGTGTGCAGATTTTAGTTACTTTTCATGAGCTGAATTTTCGTTGCTTTACACATGATGAATTTTCATCGCTTTTCGCATCCTGAAGTTTCTTCACTTTTCGCATGCTGACTTTTTGTCACTTTTTGCATGCTGAATTCTTGTCGCCTTTCGTATGCTGAAGTTTGGTCGCATTTCACGTTCTGAAATTTCGTTGCTTTTCGCGTCCTGAATTTTTTCCCTTTTTGTGCCTTGAATTACGTCGCTTTTTGCATCATCAATTTTACTCCCTTTTCCCATCCTTGAGTTTTGAAACCTTATGCGTCCAAAATTTTCCTCCATTTTAGCGTCCTGAATTTTCGTACCTTATCGAATCCTAAATTTTCGTACCTGTCTGCATCCTGAATTTTCGTCATTTTCTACGTCCTGAATTTTCGTCCTGTTTTGCGTCCTAAATGTTTGTCGCGTTTCGCGTCCTGAATTTTTATAGCTTTTTGTGTCCTGAATTTTGTCATTTTTCCTGTGCTGAATTTTTGTCGCTTTTCACTTGCTGAAGTTTCATCACTTTTCGCATTCTGAAATGTTGTCACTTTAGGCGTCCTGTAATTTCGTCGCTTTCCTCGTCCTGAATTTATGTCGCGTTTGGCGTTATGAAATTTCATTTCTTTTTGCATGCTGAAATTTCGTCGCTTTTCTTGTGCTGAAATTTTGTCGCTTTTCCTGTCCTGCAATTAAGTCGCAATTAATTTCCGTCGCCTTTCGTGTGCGCAAGTTTCGAGTCCTGGTTCTGCGCTTTTCGCGTGATGTATTTTCATCGCTTGTCGCATGCTGAATTTTCATCACTTTTCCTGTGCTGAATTTTTGTTAATTTTCATGTGCGTTGATCTCATTTCATTGATGTGCGGAATTTTAATCGCTTTTTGCATGCTGAAGTTTCGTCGATTTTCGCGTCCTGAATTTACGTCGCTTTTCATGTGCTAGAATTTCGTCGTTTTTCATTTCCATAATTTACATCGCTTTTCTCGTTCTGAATTTTCGTCTGCGGATCTTTGAATTTTTGTCGCCTTTCGTGTGCTGAATTTTCATCACTTTTTGTGTGCTGAATGTTCGTCGCCTTTTGTGTGATAAAGTTTTCGGGAGGCGAAAACTGACAAACTTCAGGACGTCAACCAAATGTCAGGTGAAAACCGACGAAATTTCAGCACACGAAAAGCGCCGAAATTTCAACACACAAAAGGCGACGAACATTCAGCACACAAAAAGTGATGAAAATTCAAGACATGAAAGGCGACAAAAATTCAAAGATCCGAAGACGAAAATCTGCGAAAAACGATGAATTCAGCATGCAAAATGTGCCGAGCCTTCATTACACGAAAATTCAGGACGCGAAAAGTGAAGAAAATTCAGCATGCAAAAAGCGATGAAAATTCTGCACATGAAAAGCAACACAAATTCAGGACACGAATAGTGATGAAAATTCAGCATGCGAAAAGTGATGAAAATATATCACGCGAAAAGTGCAGAACCTTCTGGACGCCTAAAGCAATGAAAATTGTTCATACGAATGGCGACGGAAATTCATAAAACCAATAGCGACGTAAATTCAGGTCGAGAAAAGCGATGAAATTACAGTACGCCTAAAGGGGCTGAATTTCAGAAGGAGAAAAGTGACGAAATTTATAAGCACATGAAAAGTAACAAAAATGTAACAAAATCTCCAGCTCCCTTCAGCTCTAGCTTTAGCTTCCTCCAGCTGAATCTCCAGCTCTAGCTCTTGCTCCATCACCAGCTGTATCTAGTCCAATCTCCAGCCATCTGCAGCTCCAGCTCTAGCACCACCTCCACGAAAATTCAGCATGCTAAAAGCGACGAAATTTCAGCACTCGAAAAGCGACGAACCTCAGGACGTGAAAAGCGATGAAAATTCAGCACGCAAAAAGTGACGACATTTCCAGTTCCATCTCCAGATCTAGTTCCGTCTCCATCTACAGCTCCACCTCAATGTTTTTATCTAGCTCCATCTCTATCACTCTCTAGCTCCAGCTACAGTTCTATCTCCAACATTATCTCCAAGATGGAGTGGTGATGGATCTAGAGCTGGAGATGGAGCTGAAGCTTGAGCTGGAGATGGAAATGAAGCTGGAGATGGAGATAGAACATGAGATGGCAATGGAGATGGAGCGGGAGCTACATTTGGAGATGCATCTGCAGATGGAGCTAGAGCAGGAAATTGAGCTGGAGATTGGGCAGGGGCTAGAGCTGAAGACGGAGCTAGAGGTGGAGACGCAGCTGGAGCTAGAGCTGGTTATACAGTTGGAGATGGAGCTTGAGCTGGAGCTGGAGATAGAGCTAGAACTAGAGATGGAGCTGGAGATTGAGCTAGAGCTACAGCTGGAGATGGAGCTCGATGGAGCTGTGGATGGACCTTGTGCTAGAGTTGGAGCTAGATTTGGAGATGGAACTAGAGCTGGAGCTGGAGACGGAGCCAGAACTGGAGATTGAGATGGAGCTAGTTGTGGATTGTGCTGGAGCTGCAGATGGAGCTAGAGCTAGAGATGGAGGTGGAAGTGGAGATGGAATGCTGGAGCTGGAATGGAGCTGGAGATGCAGATAGAACGAGATTCAGATGGAGCTATAGCTGGAACTGGAGCAGGAAATGGAGCACGAGATGGGGCTAGAGCTTGAGCTGGAGCTGGAGATGGAGCTGGAGATGCAGATAGAACGAGATTCTGATATGGTGCTAGAGATGGAGATGCAGCTAGAGCTAGAGCTGGAGCTAGAGTTGGGGCTGGACCTGGAGCTAGAGGTGGAGATGCAGATGGGACTGGAGCTGAAGATGGAGCTGGAGCTAGTGGATCTGGAGTTAGGGCTAGAACTAGACCTGGATATGGAGCTAGAGCTGGAACTGGAGATGGAGATGAAACTGGGGATAGAGCTCTAGCTAGTTCAGCTGGAAATGGAGCAACAGGTGATTGGGTGATTGAGCTGGAAATGGTTAGAGCTGGAGCTGGAGATGGAGCTAAATCTAGAACTGGAGATGGAGATGGAGCTGATGATGGAGCTAGAGATAGAATACTGGAGTTGGTGCTGCAATAGAGCTGATGGAGATAGAACAGGAGATGGAGATGGAACTGGAACTGGGGCTGGGTCTGGAGCAGGAAATGGAGCACGAGATGGAGCGGGAGATTGAGCTGGAGATTGAGGTGGGTGAGAGCTTGAGCTGGAGCTGGAGATGGAAACGGAGCAGGAGCAGGAGGGAGGTGAAGATGGAACTGTAGATGGAGCTCTATCTATGAAGATTCATCATGTGTAAAGTGACGAAAATTCAGCTCATGAAAGGCGACTAAAATCCGCACACGAAAAGTAACAAACCTTCAGGAAATGGAAAAGCAACGAAAACTCAGCACATGAAAAGCGACGAAAATTCAGGACGCGAAAGGTGAAGAAAAATCAGGACGCGAAAGGCGACGAATATTTAAAACGCCAAAGGCGACATAAATTCAAGACGCGAAAAGAAGCCAACCATCAGGATGCATAAAGCGAAGAAATTGCAGGATGCAATAAGCGACAAAATTTCAGCACAGGAAAAGTGACGAAAATTCAGCATGTGAAAAACGCCGAAAATTCAGCAGACGAAAAGCAACAAACCTTCAGGTTGCAAAAAGTGATGAAAATTCAGGACACGAAAAGCGACAAAACTTCAGCACAAAAAAGTAACAAAAGACGACAATATTTCAAGACAGAAAACTCGACAAAATTTCAGTGCACAAAATTTTCGGCACGTGAAAACCGACGAAAATTCAGCATGTGAGATCCAATGAAAATTCAGCACGCAAAAAGCGATGAAATTTCAGCACGCGAATAGAGACGAACCTTTAAGACGCGAAAAGCAACGGAACTTTAGCACGTGAAGAGCGACGAAAATTCTGCATGTGAAAATAACAAAAATTCAGCACGCGAAAAGTAATGAACATTCAGCACACAAAAAAGTAATGAAAATTCGGGACAAGAAAGGCGACGAAAATTCAAACAGCCGAAAGCGACCAAAATTCAGGACATGAAAAGAGACGAAAATTCAGCACATGGAAAGCGACAAACCTTAATGATGCGAAAATTCAGCAGACGGAAAGCTACAAAAATTCAGGATGTGACAATCATTTAGGATGCAAAACAGAACCAAAATTCAGGACGCAGAAAGGTACATAAATTGAAGATTCGAAAAGGTACGAAAATTTGGGATGCCAAAAGTTGCAAAAGTTCAGGATGGGAAAATGGAGGAAAATTGAGGACGCAAACAGCGACGTAATTCAGGAGGCGAAAACCGACAAACTTCATGACATGAAATGCAACTAAATGTCAGGATGTGAAAACTGACGAAATTTCAGCACACGAAGAGCGCCGAAATTTTATCACACAAGAGGCGACGAACATTCAGCACAAAAAGTGATGAAAATTCAGAACAGGAAAGGCGACAAAAATTCAAAGATCCGAAGAAGAAAATTCAGAACGAGAAAAGTGATTTAAATTCTGGACACGAAAAATGACGAAATGCCAGCACATGAAAAGCGACGTAAATTCAGGACGCAAAAATCGACGAAACTTCAGCATGAAAAAAGCGATTAAAATTCCGCACATGAAAAGTACCAAAAATCCAGCACAGGAAAAGTGATGAAAATTCAACATGCGACAAGCGATGAAAATATATCACGCGAAAAGCACAGAACGAGGACGTGAAACGTGCACACGAAAGGCGACGCAAATTAATAAAGCCAATTGCGACTTAAATGCAGGACAGGAAAAGCGACGAAATTTCAGCACAAGAAAAGCGACGAAATTTCAGCATGCAAAAAGTAATGAAATTTCATAAAGCCAAATGCGACATAAATTCAGGACGAGGAAAGCGACGAAATTACAGGACGTCCAAAGTGACAACATTTCAGAATGCGAAAAGTGATGAAATTTAAGCACGTGAAAAGCGACAAAAATTCAGCACAGGAAAAATGACAAAATTCAGGACACAAAAAGCTACAAAAATTCAGGACGCGAAAGGCGACAAAAATTCAAAGATCCGAAGATCAGGAAAAATGACAAAATTCAGAACGAGAAAAGGTACGTAAATTCAGGATGTAAACATCGACAGAATTTCAGGATGCATAAAGCAACAAAATTTCAGGATGTGAAAAGCGACGAAATTTCCGTCTGCGAAAAACGGTGAATTCAGCATGCAAAATGTGCCGAACCTTCATTACACGAAAAGTGACGAAAATTCAGGACGCGAAAAGTGAAGAAAATTCAGCATGCAAAATGCGATGAAAATGGTGCTGGAGCTGCAGATGGAGCTAGAGCTAGAGATGGAGGTGGAGATGGAGCTGGAACTAGATTTGGAGATTGCTGGAGATGGAATTAGAGCTATCTCGGGGGATTGTGCGGGAGATTGAGCTGGGGCTAGACCTGAAGATGGTGCTAGAGATGGAGATAGAATAGAATAGAATATAATAGTTTCTTTATTGTCATTGTAACAAGAACCATGTACAACGAAATTTAAAATGTCAGCCAGTCAGTGCAGCATTCAAACATTTCTAAAAGCTAACGATACATACAAGGTAAAATATTAAAGATAAACAACTAAATAAATATCACGGACAAAGCACGCATACACACCCAACCCTCAATCCTTCTGTCGATTCCACAGTTACCACAGTCCCTTAGTCTGTATCGCCCCTGCGTTCCTTGGCGGCTACATTTAGTGCTTTTATAGCAGTGGGGTAAAAACCGTTTTTTAGTCTATTTGTCCTTGTCCTTGTAGACCTGTACCGTCTGCCTGACGGCAACAGTTCAAACAGGGAGTGTCCGGGGTGGGAAATGTCCTTTATGATATTCTGGGATTTTTTGGTGCAGCGGGAACTGTGTAAGTCCTCCAAGGTAAGGAGAGGGCAGCCGACAATCCTCTGGGCGTTGTCAATGGCCCTCTGGAGCGCTTTCCTCTGAGCCGCTGTGCAGCTGGTGTACCACACGCATACACAGTATGTTAGTATGCTCTCAATGGAGCACCGATAAAAGGACAGCAGCAGTCTCTGAGTGATGTTATTCTTCCTGAGCACCCTCAGGAAGTGCAGTCTCTGCTGGACCTTTTTCAGCAGCGCAGTGGTGTTCACGCTCCACGTCAGGTCCTCCTCAATATGGATTCCCAGGAAGCGGAAATCCGCCACCCTCTCTACACAGTCCCCTCTGATAGTCAATGGTACCATGTCCGTTTTGTTCTTCCTGAAGTCTATTATTACTTCCTTTGTCTTTAAGGTGTTGAGGAGCAGGTTATTTTCTTCACACCACACTGTCAGCTGCTCCACCTCATCCCGGTAGGCGTACTCGTCCCCCCGGAGATGAGTCCCACCACCGTAGTGTCATCCGCAAATTTGACAATGGTGTTGCTGTGGTGGGCGGGGGTGCAGTCATGTGTGTAGATGGTGTAGAGCAGGGGGCTCAGTACGCAGCCCTGTGGAGAGCCGGTACTGAGGCTGAGGGCCGTGGATGTATGATGGCCCACTCTGACTCTCTGGCTGCGACCCGACAGGAAGCTATTTATCCACGTACAGGTGGAGTGTGGAAGTCCCAAGTCCCCCAGTTTGTCCACCAGTTTGTGGGGAAGGATGGTATTAAAAGCAGAGCTGTAGTCCACAAAGAGCATCCGCACGTAGCTCCCCCGCTGCTCCAGGTGAGACAGTGCAGCATGGAGAGCTGTGGCTACAGCGTCCTCTGTAGATCTATTTGCTCTGTACGCAAACTGGTGGGGGTCAAAGCTTCGGGGCAGAAGTGATGTGATATGACCCCTAGCTAGAGCTAGAGCTGGAGCTAGAGTTGGGGCTGGACCTGGAGCTAGAGGTGCAGATGGAGATGGGACTGGTGCTGAAGATGGAGCTGGAGCTAGTGGATCTGGAGTTAGGGCTAGAACTAGACTTGGATATGGAGCTAGAGCTGGAACTGGAAATGGAGATGAAACTGGGGATAGAGCTCTAGCTAGTTCAGCTGGAAATGGAGCAACAGCCAGAGCTGGTTGATTGAGCTGGAGATGGTTAGAGCTGGAGCTGGAGATGGAGATAAATCTAGAACTGGAGATGGAGATGGAGCTGATGATGGAGCACGAGGTAGAATACTGGAGCTGCTGCTGCAATGGAGCTGATGGAGATAGAACAGGAGATGGAGATGGAACTGAAACTGGAGCTGGGTCTGGAGCAGGAAATGGAGCACGAGATGGTGCTCCATCCCCATCTCCATCCCCATCTCGTGCTCCATTTCCTGCTCTGATCAGGATCTGGAGCGGGATCTAGTTGGAGATGCAGCTGGAGATCTAGAGCTAGAGCGAGAGATTGAGCTGGAGATTGAGGTGGCGTGAGAGCTTGAGCAGGAGCTGGAGATGGAAACGGAGATGGATGGAGGTGAAGATGGAACTGGAGATGGAGCTCTATCTATTACACCTGATTATGGAGATGCAGTTGACGCTGGAGCTGGAGTTGAAACTGGAGGTGGGGATGGAGCTAAAGTTCGAGATGGAGCTGGGGATGCAAAAAGTGATGAAATTTCAGCAAGTGAAAAGCGACAAAAATTCAGCACAGGAAAAATGACAAAATTCAGGACACAAAAAGCTATAAAAATTCAGGACGCGAAACGCGACAAACATTTAGGACGCAAAACGGGACGAAAATTCAGGACGTAGAAAATGACGGAAATTCAGGCTGCAGACAGGTACGAAAATTCAGGATTCGATAAGATACGAAAATTCAGGACGCTAAAATGGAGGAAAATTTTGGACGCATAAGGTTTCAAAAATCCAAGATGGGAAAAGGGAGTAAAATTGATGACGCAAAAAGCGATGAAATTTCAGGACGCTAAATACGACCAAACTTCAGCACACGAAAGGCGACCAGAATTCAGCATGCAAAAAGTGACAAAAAGTCAGCATGTGAAAAGTGAAGAAACTTCAGGATGCGAAAAGCGATGAAAATTCATCATGTGTAAAGCGACGAAAATTCAGTTCATGAAAAGCAACTAAAATCCGCACACGAAAAGTGACAAACCAGGTCGCGAAAACCGACGAAAATTCAGCACACGAAAAGCGAGGAAAATTCAGGACATGAAAGGTGAAGAAAATTCAGGACGCGAAAGGCGACGAAAATTAAAAACGCCAAAACCGACATAAAGCCAGGACACGAAAAGAAGCCAACCTTCAGGATGCATAAAGCACTAGTTCTAACTCCATCTCCAGCATCTTCCTCCATCTCTAGAACCAGCTCCAGCTCCAGCTCCAGCTCCAGTTTCTGCTCTAGCTCCATCTCCATCTCCAAACCCACTCCATCTCCATCTCTATCTGGAACACCTCCAGCACCGTCTCAATCTCCACCCACAGCTCCAGTTCCATCTCCAGCTCCATCTCTAGCTCTAATTCTAGCTCCAGGTCCAGGTGCAGGATTAGGCCATTCGGGACTTCGAGCCTGCACCGCAATTCAATATAATCGTAGCCGATCATCCAACTCAGTATCCTATACCTGAATTCTCTCCATACCTCCTGATCACTTAAGCCAAAAGGGCCATCTTCAGCTTTAGGTCCATCTTATCTCCAACTATAGCTCCAACTCTAGCTTCATCTCTACCTCTAGCTCCATCTCCTGTAGCAATGTTACAACATTTTGAGATTGTTATCACAATTTATAACTTAAAACACACTATAATACATAACGTCAAGCACAATATAACACTTTAATACACTGAAACACTATAATAATATAACACATGGTATCACACAATAATACACGCGATAATAACACTATCATAGAAACATAGAAACATAGAAATTAGGTGCAGGAGTAGGCCATTCGGCCCTTCGAGCCTGCACTGCCATTCAATATGATCATGGCTGATCATCCAACTCAGTATCCCGTACCTGCCTTCTCTCCATACCCTCTGATCCCCTTGGCCACAAGGGCCACATCTAACTCCCTCTTAAATATAGCCAATGAACTGGCCTCAACTACCCTCTGTGGCAGAGAGTTCCAGAGATTCACCACTCTCTGTGTGAAAAAAGTTCTCCTCATCTCGGTTTTAAAGGATTTCCCGCTTATTCTTAAGCTGTGACCCCTTGACCTGGACTTCCCCAACATCGGGAACAATCTTCCTGCATCTAGCCTGTCCAACCCTTAAGAATTTTGTAAGTTTCTATAAGATCCCCTCTCAATCTCCTAAATTCTAGAGAGTATAAACCAAGTCTATCCAGTCTTTCTTCATAAGACAAGTCCTGACATCCCAGGAATCAGTCTGGTGAACCTTCTCTGCACTCCCTCATTACAGTATAACACTACAAAACACCAGGTACGAAAAATTCAGGACGATAAATGGAGGAAAATTTTGGACGCAAAAGGCGACGAAATGTCAGGATGCATTAAGCGATGAAATCTCAGGATGAGAAAAGCGACGAAACCTCACGACGCATAAAGTGACGGAATTTCAGGACGTGAAAAGCAACGGAATTTCAGCACATGAGAAGCGACGAACATTCAGCCTGTGAAAAGCGATGAATGTTCAGCACGTGAAAAGCGACGAAAATTCAGCACAAGAAAAGTGCCAAAAATTCAGGACGCGAAAAGTGACGAAAATTCTAAACGCCAAATGCGAGGTAAATTCTGGACGAGAAAAGCGATGAAATTTCAGGACAGCAAAAGTGACGCAATTTCAGCACGCGAAAAGCGAGGAAAATTCAGCATTCACAAAGGGTCGAAATTCAGGACGTAGAAAATGATGAAAATTCAGGATGCAGACAGGTACGAAAATTCAGGATTCGAAAAGGTACAAAAATTCAGGAGGCTAAAATGGAGGAAAATTTTGGACGCATAAGGTTTCAAAAATCCAGGATGGGAAAAGGGAGTAAAATTGATGACGCAAAAAGCGACATAAATCAGGACACAAAAAGGGAAAAAATTTCAGGACGCGAAAAGCGACACAATTTCAGAATGTGAAATGCGACCGAACTTCAGCACACGAAAGGCGACAAGAATTCAGCATGCAAAAAGTGACAAAAAGTCAGCATGCGAAAAGTGAAGAAACTTCAGGATGCGAAAAGCGATGAAGATTCATCATGTGGAAAGCAATGAAAATTCAGCTCATGAAAAGCGACTAAAATCCGCACACGAAAAGTGACAAGCCTTCAGGACGCGAAAAGCAACGAAAATTCAGCACACAAAAAGCGACGAAAATTCAGGACGTAAAAGGTGAAGAAAATTCAGGACGCGAAAGGCGACGAAAATTTAAAACGCCAAATGCGACATAAATTCAGGATGCGAAAAGAAGCCAACCATCAGGATGCATAAAGCGAAGAAATAAGCGACAAAATTTCAGCACAGGAAAAGTGACGAAAATTCAGCATGTGAAAAACGCCGAAAATTCAGCAGACGAAAAGCAACAAACCTTCAGGATGCAAAAAATGAAGAAATTCAGGACACAAAAGCGACAAAAGTTCAGCACAAAAAAAGTAACAAAAGACGACAATATTTCAAGACAGAAAACGCGACAAAATTTCAGGACACAAAATTTTCAGCACATGAAAACCGACGAAAATTCAGCATGTGAAATGCAATGAAAATTCAGCACGCAAAAAGCGATGAAATTTCAGCACGCGAAAAGAGACGAACCTTCAAGACGCGAAAAGCAATGGAAATTTAGAACGTGAAAAGCGACGAAATTTCTGCGTGTGAAAAGTAACAAAAATTCAGGACAAGAAAAGTAACGAACATTCAGCTCACAAAAAGTAATGAAAATTCGGCACAAGAAAGGCGACGAAAATTCAAACATCCGAAAGCGACCAAAATTCAGGACATGAAAAGAGACCAAAATTCAGCACACGGAAAGCGACAACCCTTAAGGATGCAAAAATTCAGCAGACAAAAAGCTACAAAAATTCAGGATGTGACAATCATTTAGGATGCAAAATGGGACCAAAATTCAGGACGCAGAAAGGTACGTAAATTGAGGATTCGAAAAGGTACGAAAATTAGGGATACCAAAAGTTGCAAAAATTCTGGATGGGAAAAGGGAGGAAAATTGAGGACGCAAAAAGCGATGTAATTCAGGAGGCAAAAACCGACAAACTTCAGGACGTGAAATGCAACTAAATGTCAGGACGTGAAAACCGACGTGAATTCAGGACAAGGAAAGCGACGAAATTACTGGACGCCTAAAGTGACAAAATTTCAGAATGCAAAAAGTGATAAAATTTCAGCACGTGAAAAGCGACAGAAATTCAGCACATGAAAAGTGACAAAAATTCAGGACGGAAAAAGCTACATAAATTCAGGACGCGAAACGTGACAAACATTTAGGACGCAAAACGGGACGAAAATTCAGGACGCAGAAAATGATGGAAATTCAGGATGCAGACAGGTACGAAAATTCAGGATTCAAAAAGGTACGAAAATTCACGACGCTAAAATGGAGGAATATTTTGGACACATAAGGTTTCAAAAATCCAGGATGGGAAAAGGGAGTAAAATTCATGACGCAAAAAGTGACGTAAAAAGGGAACACAAAAAGGGAAAAAATTTCAGAACGCGAAAAGCGACGAAACCAGGGTTAGGGTTAGGGTTAGGGTATGCGACGAAATTTCAGTACAGAAAAAGTGACGAAAATTCAGAATGAGAAAAACGACATAAATTCAGGACGCGAAATTCAACGAAACTTCAGAACACGGCAATAACAAAAACATTCCAGATGTGAAAAGCGACGAAATTTCAGTCTGCAAAAAATGACGAAAATTAAGCATGCAAAATATGACGAACCTTCAGAACACGAAAAGTGACGAAAATTCAGCACGTGAAAAGTAACAAAAATGCAGGACAGGGAAAGCGACGAAATTTCAGCACAAGAAAAGCGACGAATATTCAGTATGCTAAAAGCGATGAAATTTCAGCACTTAAAAAACGACGAACCTCTGGACGCGAAAAGCGATGAAATTACAGCAAGTGAAAAGAGATGAAAATTCAGCACACGCAAAACGGGACCAAAATTCATGACGCAGAGAGGTACATAAATTCAGCATTCGAAAAGGTACGAAAATTTGGGAAGCCAAATGTGACAAAAATTCAGGATGGGAAAATTGAGGGAAATTGAGGACGCATAAAGCGACGTAATTCACGACGCGAAAACCAACAAACTTCAGGACGTGAAATGCAACTAAATGTCAGGAGGTGAAAATCGACGGAATTTCAGCACACGAAAAGCACCGAAACTTCAGCACACAGAAGGCGACGAAAATTCAACATGCGAAATCCGTTGAAAATTCACCACGTGAAAAGTGACGAACATTCAGCACACAAAAAGTTATGAAAAGTCTGGACACGAAAGGCGACAAAAATTCAAAGATCCAAAGACGAAAATTCAGAACGAGAAAAGCCACGTAAATTCTGGACATGAAAAACGACAAAATTCCAACACATGAAAAGCGACGTAAATTCAGGACACGAAAATCGACGAAACTTCAGCATGCAAAATGTGACGAACATGAACAGGAAAAGTGACGAAAATTCAGGAAGCGAAAAGTGAAGAAAATTCAGCATGCAAAAAGCGATTAAAATTCCGCTCATGAAAAGTAACAAAAATTCAGCACACGAAAAGTGATGACAATTCAGCATGCGAAAAGCGCAGAACCTTCAGGACGCGAAAAGCAACGAAACTTGTGCACACGAAAAGCGACGGAAATTCATAAAACCAATAGCGACGTAAATTCAGGACGAGAAGAGCGACGAAATAACAATACGCCTAAAAGAGGCAGAATTTCAGAACGAGAAAAGTGACGAAATGTAAGCACGAGAAAAGTGACGAACATGAACAGGAAAAGTGACGAAAATTCAGGAAGCGAAAAGGGAAGAAAATTCAGCATGCAAAAAGTGATTAAAATTCCGCTCATGAAAAGCAACTAAAGTCCGCACACGAAAAGTGACAAACCAGGACGCGAAAACCGATGAAAATTCAGCACACGAAAAGCAAGGAAAATTCAGGACATGAAAGGTGAAGAAAATTCAGGACGCGAAAGGCGACGGAAATTAAAAACGCCAAATGCGACATAAATCCAGTTCGCGAAAAGAAGCCAACCTTCAGGATGCATAAAGCGAAGAAATTGCAGGACGCAATAGGCGACAATATTTCAGCACAGGAAAAGTGACGAAAATTCAGCATGTGAAAAACGCTGAAAATTCAGCACACAAAAAGCGACAAACCTTCAGGATGCAAAAAGTGATGAAAATTCAGGACACGAAAAGCGACAAAAGTTCAGCACACAAAAAGCAACAAAAGACTTTCAGGACAGGAAAGGCGACAAATTTTTAGGACACAAAATGTTCAGCAAATGAAAACCGACGAAAACTCAGCATGTGAGATCCAATGAAAATTCAGCATGCAAAAAGCAATGGAATTTCAGCACGCGAAAAGAGACGAACCTTCAAGACGTGAAAAGCAATGGAAATTTAGCACGTGAAGAGCGACGAAAATTCTGCATGTGACATTGACAAAAATTCAGCACACGAAAAGTAATGAACATTCAGCACATATAAAAGTAATCAAAATTCGGGACAAGAAAAGCGACGAAAATTCGAACAGCCGAAAGCGACCAAAATTCAGGACATGAAAAGAGACGAAAATTCAGCACACGGAAAGCGACAAACTTTAAGGATGCGAAAATTCAGCAGACGGAAAGCTACAAAAATTCAGGATGTGACAATCATTTAGTTGGTTTGTCGCTTTTTGTGTGCTGAATTTTCGGCTTTTCACATGCTGTATTTTCGTCACTTTTCCTGTGCTGAAATTTTGTCGCTTATTGCGTTTGTAATTTCTTCGCTTTATGCATCCTGAAGGTTGGCTTCTTTTCGCGTCCTGGCTTTATGTCGCGTTTGGCGTTTTTAATTTTCGTCGCCTTTCGCTTCCTGAATTTTCTTCTCCTTTCATGTCCTGAATTTTCCTCGCTTTTCGTGTGCTGAATTTTCGTCGGTTTTCGCGTCCTGGTTTGTCAGTTTTCGTGTGCGGATTTTAGTCGCTATTGGCTATTATGAATTTCCGTCGCCTATCGTATGCACAAGTTTCGTTGCTTTATGTGTGCTGAATTTTTGTTACTTTTCATGTGCGGAATTTTAATCACTTTTTGCATGCTGAATTTTCTTCACTTTTCGCTTCCTGAATTTTCTTCACTTTTCGCTTCCTGAATTTTCGTCACCTTTCGTGTTCATGTTCGTCACATTTTGCATGCTGAAGTTTCGTCGATTTTCGCGTCCTGAATTTACGTCGCTTTTCATGTGCTGGAATTTCGCCGTTTTTCATGTCCAGAATTTACGTCGCTTTTCTCGTTCTGAATTTTCGTCTTTGGTTTTTTGCATTTTTGTCGTCTTTCATGCCCGTTTTGCGTCCTAAATGTTTGTCACTTTTGGCGTCCACCAATTTCGTTGCTTTCCTCGTCCTGAATTTACGTCGCGTTTGGCGTTATGAAATTTCATTTCTTTTTGCGTGCTCAATTTTCATCGCTTTTCGAGTCCTGAGGTTCGTCGCTTTTCGAGTGCTGAAATTTCATCGCTTTTAGCATGCTGAATATTCGTCGCTTTTGTTGTGCTGAAATTTCGTCGCTTTCCCTGTCCTGCATTTTTGTTACTTTTCAAGTACTTAAATTTCGTCACTCTTCTCGTTCTGAAATTCAACCCCTTTAGGTATACTGTAATATCATCGCTTTTCTCGTCTATGAATTTCTGTCGTTTTTCGTATGCATAATTTTCGTTGCTTTTCACATCCTAATGTTCTGCGCTTTTTGCGTAATATATTTTCATCCCTTTTCGCATGCTGAATTTTCATCACTTTTCTTGTGCTGAATTTTTGTTAATTTTCATGTGCGGAATGTTCATCGTTTTTCGCAGACTGAAATTTCGTCGCTTTTCACATCCTGAAAATGTGTTGTTTTTTTTCGTGTCCTGAAGTTTCGTTGATTTTCGCGTCCTGAATTTACGTCGTTTTTCTCATTCTGAATTTTTGTCTTCGGGTTTTTGAATTTTCGTCGCCTTTTGTATGATGAAATTTCGGCGCTTTTCGTGTGCTGAAATTTCGTCGGCTTTCGCGTCGTGAATTACGTAGCTTTTTGCGTCCTAAATTTTCCTCACTTTTCCCATCCTGAATTTTTGTCACATTTGGCGTCCAAACTTTTTGTACCTTTACGAATCCTGAATTTATGTACCTCTCTGCATCCTGAATTTTGGTTCCGTTTTGCATCCTAAAAGTTTGTCACATCCTTGAATTTTCGTCGCTTTTCACGCTAAATTTTCGTCATTTTTCTGTGCTGAAATTTCGTCGCCTATAGCGTGCTGAAATGTCGTCGCCTTTCTTGTACTGAAATTTTCATCACTTTTGTGTGCTGAATGTTCGTTACTTTTCGCGTGCTGAATTTCCATTGCTTTTTGCATGCTGAATTCTCGTCGCCTTTTGTGTGCTGAAATTTCGTTGCTTTTCGCGTCCTGAATTTTTGTCCATTTTCATGTGCTGAATTTTCATCGCTTTTTGCGATGAAATTTGATCGCTTTTCACAGGCTGAATTTTCATTGCTTTTCATGTGCTGAAATTTTGTCGCTTTACACGACCTGAAATTTCGTTGCTTTATGCGTCCTGAAATTTCGGCGCTTTTCACGACCTGAAATTTCGTCGCTTTATGCGTCCTGAACTTTCGTCGCTTTTCACGTCCTGAACTTTCATCGCTTTTCACGTCCTGAAATTTTGTCGCTTTACGCATCCTGAATTGACATTGCTTTGGCGTTTTTAATTTTCGTCACCTTCGTGACCTGAATATTTGTTGTTTTTTGCGTGCTGAATGTTCGACCCTTCGTGAATGCTGAATTTTCCTCGCTTTTCACGTGCTGAAATTGCGTCACTTTTGCTGTCCTGAAATTTCATCGCTTTTCTCGTCCAGAATTTACCTCGCTTTTGACGTTTTGAATTTTCGTCGCTTTTCGCATCCTGTATTTTTGTCACTTTTCTTGTGCCTAATTTTCGTCGCTTTTCACGTGCTGAACATTCATCGCTTTTCACGGGCTGAATGTTCGTCGCTTTTCATGTGCTGAAATTCCGTCGCTTTTCACGTCCTGAAATTTCGTCACTTTATGTGTCCTGAGGTTTCGTCACTTTTCTCGTCCTGAAATTTCATCGCTTAATGCATCCTGACATTTTGTCGCCTTTTGCGTCCAAAATTTTCCTCCATTTATCGTGCTGCATTTTTCGTACCTAAGTGGTGTTTTGTAGTGTTATACTGTAATGATAGTGTTATTATCGCGTGTATTATCGTGTGATATCATGTGTTATATTATTATAATGTTTCAGTGTATTAAAGTGTTATATTGTGCTTGACGTTATGTATTATACTGTGTTTTAAGTTATAAATTGTGTTCACTAAGACTGTAAGATAACGTGAAGTAGTGTGTTATAAAGTGTTATAAACTGTTAAAGTGCAAGATAGTGTGTTATTGGGTGTTTAGTTTAGTGTATATTGATATATTATATTGTGATCGTTTGTTATACCGTATCATCGTATTGTAGTGTGTATTATAATTTGTTGTGTTGTATTGTTGTAGTTTATGGTGTGTTCTAGTGTATTATAGGGTGTATAGTGTTACCATTATAACATACTATATGTGTGTCTGTGTATTATCGTGTTTTATAATATATTGTGTTTTATAATATTGTGTTATATATTGTGATATATTGTGAATATAGTATTAAATTAAAATATAACTATAATGTGTAATATAGTATTATAGTTTGATGTAGTGTCTTGTGGTATAGTGTGTTATAGTATGTTATACTGTGTATTGTATAGTCTTATAGTGTATACAGTGTTATAGTGTATTATGTATTATAATGTATAATGTTACATTACAAAATGTTATAATGTATTAGATGTTATTGTGTATTATAGTGTTATACTGTGTTGCATTGTGTAATTAAGTGTTATCGCGTATTTTAATGTATTTTAATAGTGTATTATAGTTATAATATGTTATAGTTATAACAATATAACATACAATAATACACTATTACACTATAACACAATATTACACACCTTCATGTAAAGTAACACACGACAATATACTATAACAACATAAGATGATCTATAAATATACTCCGATAACACTATAATACTTTGACAATGTGATACATTATAACACGCGATAATGCGCTATAACACGACCACAACACTATAACAAAATATAACACACGTTAACACATTATAACGTATCTCTATCCCGTGCTCCCGCTATCTCGATTTCCATCTTTCTCTCTTCCTCCATCTCTATCGCGAGCTGCACCTCTATCTTTATCCAGCTCCACCTCTAGCTCCATCTCCATGTCCAGCTCCAACTCAAGCTCCAGCTCCAACTCCATCTCAAGCTCCATCTCCATCCCCTGCTCCATCTCCAGCTCGAGCTCCAGCTCCATCTCCCTCACCTCCAGGACCACCTCCGAGTCTACATCCATCTTTATCTCTAGCTCCACTACCTTTTTCTACAGCTCCATTTCATTCCCTCTCCAGCTCCAGCACCAGCTCTCTCCACCTGGAGCGGGAGATGGAGCTGGAGATTAAGCTAGAGATGGAAATAGAGATGGAGCTGCGGGTGGAACTGGAGAAAGAGCTAGAGATTGAGTTGCAGATAGAGCTGGTGATGGAGCTGGTAGTGGGGAGAGATAGAGGTGGAGCTGTCGCAGAACTAGAGATGGAGCTAGAGATGGAGGTGGAGCTAGACCTAGAAATGTACCTGGACGTGTGGGAGAGAGCTGCAGATGGAGATGGAGCTGGACCTGGAGATGGAGTTCGAGATGGACGTCGACCTGGAGCTGGCGATGGAGCGGGACATAGAGACGGTGCTAGAGCAGGAGATGGAGCTGGGGATGGAGCTGGAGCGATAACCTAAGCTGGACCTAGAGATGGATTTGGAGCTGGAGATGGAGCAGGCGATGGACCTGGAAATGGAATAGGACTGGAGCAGGAGATGGAGATAGAGATGGAGATAGAGATGGAGGTGGAGATGGAACCGGAGATGGAGCTCTATCTAATACAGCTGAAAATGGATCTGGAGATAGTGGTGGAGAGGGAGCAGGAGATGGATCTGGAGATGAAGCTACAGATGGAGCTGGAGATGAAGCTAGAGCTCGAGCAGGAGATGGAGATGGAGGTGGGAATGGAACGGGAGATGGAGCTCTATTTAGTACAGCTGAAGGTGGACCTGGAGCTGGAGAAAGAGATGGAGATGGCGCTGGAACTGGAGATGCAGATGAAACTTGAGTTGGGGATGGAGCTAGAGTTGGAGATGGAGCTGGGGATGGACCTGGAGCTGGAGCTGGCGCTGGAGATGGAGCTACAGCTAAAGCTGGAAATTGAGCTGGGGGTGCTGGTGCTAGAGCTGGAGTTGCAGATTCAGCTGGAGCTAGAGCTAGAGGTGGAACTAGAGATGGAGCTGGTAGTGGAGAGAGATAGAGATGGAGCTGTCGAAGAAATTAGAGGTGGAGCTAGAGATGGAGATGGGCCAATTGCCATAACTTTGTTAATATTGAAGATATGAAAGCGCAAGGTGTCAAATTAAACTTATTTTTGTGCTTTATCTGATGGGATAAATTGCAGACTTGATTTTTGAAATCTCAAAATGTTGTAACATTTTTTACAGGAGATGGAGCTAGAGGTAGAGATGAAGCTAGAGTTGGAGCTATAGCTGGATATAAGATATAAGATGGACCTAAAGCTGAAGATGGCTTAAGTGATCAGGAGGTATGGAGAGAATGCAGGTATAGGATACTGAGTTGGATGATCGGCTACGATTATATTGAACTGCGGTGCAGGCTCGAAGTCCCGAATGGCCTAATCCTGCACCTGGACCTGGAGCTAGAATTAGAGCTAGAGATGGAGCTGGAGATTTCTCACACTCTTTCTCTCTCTATGACGCTCACGCTCTCTCTCTCTCTATCTATCTCTCTCTCTCTCAATCTCTTCAAAACTTCCTAAAAACGTTCTCAAAAGTTTCTGAAAACTTTTCAAACCTCTCCTAAACTGTCTCTCACACTCATTCCCTCCTCTCTCTCTCCCTCCCTCCTCTCTCTCCCTCTTTTTTCCTCTCCATCCCACCGTCAATACACCAAATAACAACAAAAAAATACCCCGGAGCCAACATTCGGCGTTTCCCCCTCCACCCGGACACATTAGATCCGCCGTCTCGCTTTGCCAGAGCCGGTGCGCCGCCCTAAAGCGTCCCCCTCCCGCCGGAAGCGCCTTTGTTGACGAGAGGTTCGTCACACAACGGTGCGGGAATGCAGTTGTGAAGATCAGGTGAGGATAAAAGCACCGAAATGCAGCGGGAGAGGCAGCAATGCAGCCAGTGATGCATGCATTCCCTTTAATGCAGCAGGGGGAGCATGCACAGGCGCTGGCAGGCCGTTCCCCCTCTCTCCATCTCTCCCTCTCTCCCTCCCCCCCTCTTTCTCTCTCCCTCTCCCTCCATCCCTGGTGAGACCACACCTGGAGTATTGTGTGCAGTTTTGGTCTCCTAATTTGTGGAAGGACATCCTTGCTATTGCGGGAGCCCAGTGTAGGTTCACCAGGTTTATTCCCGGGATGGCGGGACCAAAGATACACTCTCGCCTCGGCATTTCCGGAATCATTTGACGTTTTGCGGTGGCGGCTGCATCTGCGGTTCCTTCCTGTTGAAACAGAGAGAGGAGAAACTTTTCCACCCAAAGAGTTGTGAATCTGTGGGATTTTCTGCCTCAGAAGGCGGTGGAGGCCGGTTCTCTGGAAGTTTTTTTCAAGAGAGAGCTAGATAGGGCTCTTCAAGATAGCGAAGTCAGGGGATATTGGGAGAAGGCAGGAACGGGTACTGATTGTGGAAGATCAGACATAGACATAGAAAATAGGTGCAGGATTAAGCTGACTCGAAGGGCCGAATGGCCTCCTCCTGCACCTGTTGTCTATTGTCCCGTGAAGGTGATTTGACTTGTTGTTAGACAAAAATGCTGGAGAAACTCAGCGTGTGAGGCAGCATCTATGGAGTGAAGCAAATGGTTCTTGAGTCTGAAAAAGGGTCTCGACCCGAATCGTCACCTATTCCTTCGCTCCATAGATGCTGCCTCACCCGCCGAGTTATTCCAGCATTTTGTGTCTACCTTCGATTTTCCAGCATCTGCAGTTCCTTCTTAAACATTTAGATGACATTGTTGTCTCATTTATTCCATTCCATTGCGGTTCTTACAAAGAACGAGTCCTTATAAAAATCTGTCCTGGCCAATGGCGTTTCTATTTGCAGATTATTTCTCTTTCCTGTCCTATGTGTTGAGTACATTATGTATCTATCTGCACTTAGGCCCACAGTTGGCAGGAATGGGTCTGTTCACCCAAATCCTCTGTCCCGGAGAGTGAGAGAGAGAGAGAGAGACAGAGAGAGACAGAGAGAGACAGAGAGAGACAGAGAGAGACAGAGAGAGACAGAGAGAGACAGAGAGAGAGAGAGAGAGAGAGAGAGAGAGAGAGTGAGAGAGAGTGAGAGAGAGAGAGAGAGAGCGAGAGATGGAGAGAGAGACATAGAGAGTCGGAGAGAGAGACATAGAGAGTCAGAGAGAGAGCGACAGAGAAAGAGATAGAGAGAGAGAGATAGAGAGACACACATATACCCAGAGAGAGAAAGACAGTGAGAGAGAGAAACAGACATAGACAGAGAGAGAGAGAGAGAGAGAGAGAGAGAGAAAACAAGCCCTTCTGCCCAACGTGCCCACCCCAACCAACATGCCCCATCTACACTAGTCCCACCATGATCAACATGCCCCATCTACATCAGTCCCACTACGACCAACATGCCCCCATCTACACTAGACCCACCGCAACCAACATGCCCCATCTGTACTAGTCCCACCCCGACCAACATGCCCCATCTACACTAGTCCCACCTCGACCAACATGCCCATACCTACACTAGTCCCACCCTGACCAACATGCCCCATCTACACTAGTCCCACTCCGACCAACATGCCCCATCTACACTAGTCCCACCCTGACCAACATGCCTATACCTACACTAGTCCCACCCCGACCAACATGCCCCATCTACAATAGTCCCACCCCGACCAACATGCCCCATCTACACTAGTCCCACCCTGACCAACATGGCTCATCTACACTTGTCCCACCTCGACCAACGTGCCCCATCTACACTAGTCCCACCCCGACCAACATGCCCCATCTACAATTGTCCCACCCCGACCAACATGCCCTAGTCCTACCCCGACCAACATGCCCCATCTACACTAGTCCCACCCCGACCAACATGATATGATATGATATGCCATTTATTTTCACTATACATGTACAATGAAATTAAAAGCTGCTCGTACTCAGTGCATACATATAATTTAGTACAAAAAAACAAGAAACAGAAAAAAAACAGAAGGGGGGGGGGGGGGGGGGGGTAGGTGCACAATTCTGCGGCGCTATATACATATATACAGATGGAAGTCCGGGTGTTGGGCTGTGAAGTCAGTGCATGTGTGAATTTGAATTAAGAGTAGTTATAATTTTCGGAAAGCAACTATTCCTGAGTCTATTTGTCCTGGATTTGATGCACCTATAGCGCCTTCCAGAGGGCAGCAGGTCGAACAGTCCAAACGCAGGATGGGAGCTGTCTTTGATGATATTCTTTGCCCTGCCCCATCTACACTAGTCCCACCTTCATCAACATGCCCCATCTACACTAGTCCCAACGCAACCAACATGCCCCATCTATACTAGTCCCACCCCAACCAACATGCCCATACCTACACTAGTCCCACCCTGACCAACATGCCCCATCTACACTAGTCCCACCCCGACCAACAAGCCCCATCTACACTAGTCCCACCCCGACCAACATGCCCCATCTACACTTGTCCCACCCTGACCAACATGACCCATCTACACTTGTCCCACCCCGACCAACATGCCCCATCTACACTTGTCCCACCCCGACCAACATGCCCCATCTTCACTAATCCCACCGTTACCAACATGCCCCATCTACACTAGTCCCACCGCGACCTTCATGCCCCAACTACACTAGTCCCACCCCGACCAACATGCCCCATCTACACTAGTTCCACCCTGAACAACATGCCCCATCTATACAAGAACCACCCGCCAGCGTTTGGCCCATATCCCTCCAAACTTGTCCTATCCATGTACCTGCCCAAGTGTTGCGATAATCACAGCCTCAACCACCTCCTCCGATAGCTCGTTCCATACATCCACCACCCTCTGTGTTGCCCCTTAGATTTCAATTCAATATTTCCCACCCCCGCCTCACTCACCTTGAACACATGTCCTCAGTTCCTCGATTCCCCTATTCAGGGCAAGAGACTCTGTGCGTCTCCCTGATGTATTCCTCTGGTGATTTTGTACACTTCTATAAGATCACCCCTCATTCTCCTGTGCTCCAAGGAATAGAGTCCCAGCCGTGACCCAACCTCTCCCTGTAGCTCAGGCCCCTCGTGTCCCGGCAACATCCTTGTAAATCTTCTCCGCGCCCTTTCCAAGCTCAACGACATCTTTCCTGTAACACGGTGCCCAGAACTGAATGCAATACGCTAAATGCAGCCTCACCAACATCTTGTACAAATGTAATGTGACCGCCATTCAATATGTTCATGGCTGATCATCCAGCTCAGTATCCTGTACCTGCCTTCTCTCCATACCCCCTGATCCCTTTAGCCACAAGGGCCACATCTAACTCCCTCTTAAATATAGCCAATGAACTGGCCAAACTACCTTTTGTGGCACAGAATTCCACAGATTCACCGCTATTTGTGTGAAAAATGTTATTCTCATCTCGGTCCTAAAAGATTTCCCCCTTATCCTTAAACTGTGACCCCTAGTTCTGGACTTCCCCAACATCGGGAACAATCTCCTGCATCTAGCCTGTCCAACCCCTTATGAATATTGTTAGTTTCTATAAGATCCCCCCTCAATCTACTAAATTCTAGCGAGTACAGGCCGAGTCTATCCAGTCTTTCTTCCTGAAAGTCCTGACATCCCAGGAATCAGTCTGATGAACGTCCTCTGTACTCCTTCTATGGCAAGAATGTCTTTCCTCAGATTAGGAGACCAAAACTGTACGCAATACTCCTGGTGTGGTCTCACCAAGACCCTGTACAACTGCAGTAGAATCTCCCTGCTCCTATACTCAAATCATTTTGCTATGAATGCTAACATACTATTCGCTTTCTTCACTGCCTGCTTCACCTGCATGCCCACTTTCAATGACTGGTGTACCATGACACCCAGGTCTCGTTGCATCTCCCCTTTTCCTAATCGGCCACCATTCAGATAATAGTCTACTTTCCTGTTTTTGCCACCAAAGTGGATAACCTCACATTTATACACATTATACTGCATCTGCCATGCATTTGCCCACTCACCCAGCGTATCCAAGTCTCCTTGCAGCCTCCTTGCATCCTCCTCACAGCTAACACTGCCCCCCAGCTTCATGTCATCCGCAAACTTAGAGATGTTGCATTCAATTCCCTAGTCCAAATCATTAATATATATTGTAAATAACTGGAGTCCCAGCACTGAGCCTTGCGTTACCCCACTAGTCACTGCCTGCCATTTACTCCTACTTTTTGCTTCCTGTCTGCCAGCCAGTTCTCTATCCACATCAACACTAAACCCCCAATACCGTGTGCTTTAAGTTTGTATACTAATCTCTTATGTGGGACCTTGTCGAAAGCCTTCTGAAAGTCCAGATATAACTCATTTACTGGTTCTCCCTTATCCACTCTACTAGTTACATCCTCGAAAAATTCCATAAGATTCGTCAGACATATTTACCTTTCGTAAATCCATGCTGACTTTGTCCAATGATTTCACCATTTTCCAAATGTGCTGTTATCCCATCTTTAATAACTGACTCTAGCAGTTTCCCCACTACCGATGTTAGACTAACTACTGTAATTCCCAGTTTTCTCTCTCCCTCCCTTTTTAAAAAAGTGGGGTTACATTAGCTACCTCGGGTAATACTCCAGATTCTAAAGAGTTTTGAAAAATCATCACTAATGCATCCACTATTTCTGCGGCTATTTCCTTAAGTACTCTGGGATGCAGCCTATCTGGCCCTGGGGATTTATCGGCCTTTAATCCATTCAATTTACCTAACACCACTTCCCGGCTAACCTGGATTTCACTCAGTTCCTCAATCTCATTGACCCCCCAGTCCCCTGCTATTTCTGGCAGATTATTTATGTCTTCCTTAGTGAAGACAGAACCAAAGTAGTTATTCAATTGGTCTGCCATATCTTTGTTCCCAATGATCAATTCACCTCTATCTGCAATGGACCTACATTTGTTTTAACTAATCTTTTTCTCTTCACATATCTATAAAAACGTTTGCAGTCAGTTTTTATGTTCCCTGCCAGTTTTCTTTCATAATCGATTTTCGCTTTCCTAATTAAGCCCTTTGTCCTCCTCTGCTGGACTGAATTTCTCACAGTCCTCAGGTAGGCTACTTTTTCTGGCTAATTTGTATGCTTCATCTCTTGTTTTAATAGTATCCATGATTTCCCTTGTTATCCACGGAGGCACTACCTTCCCTGATTTATTATTTTGCCAAACAGGGATGAACAATTGTTGTTGTTCATCCATGCAGTCTTTAAATGCCTTCCAATGCATATCCACCATCAACCCTTTAAGAATCAATTGCCAGTCTATCTTGGCCAATTCACGTCTCATACCCTCAAAGTTACCTTTCTTTAATTTCAGGACCCTTGTTTCTGAATTAACAATGTCACTCTCTATCCTAATGAAGAACTCAACCATATCATGGTCACTCTTGCCCAAGGGGCCACGCTCAACAAGACTGCTAACTAACCCTTCCTCATTACTCAATACCCAGTCTAGAATAGCCTGCTCTCTCGTTGGTTCCTCTACATGTTGGTTTAGAAAACTATCCCGCATACATTCCAAGAAATCCTCTTCCTCAGCACCCCTGCCAGTTTGATTCACCCAATCTATATGTAGATTGAAGTCACCCATTATAACTGTTTTACCTTTGTTGCACGCATTTCTAATTTCCTGTTTGATGCCATCCCCAACTCCTCTACTACTGTTAGGTGGCCTGTACACAAATCCCACTAGCGTCTTCTGCCCCTTAGTGTTTCGCAGCTCTACCCATATCGATTCCACATCCTCAAAGCTAATGTCCTTACTTTCTATTGCGTTAATCTCCTCTCACCAGCAACACAACCACACCTTCTTTTCCTTTCTGTCTATCCCTCCTGAATATTGAATATCCCTGGATGTTCAGCTCCCAGCCTTGGTCACCCTGGAGCCATGTCTCCGTGATCCCAACTATATCATAGTCATTAATAACTATCTGCACATTCAACTCATCCACCTTATTACGAATATTAGATTTCCAAAGTCTACAGAGAGATATAGGCCATTTGGAAGAATGGGCTGAAAGATGGCAGATGGAGGTTAATGCTGAGAAGTCTGAGGTGCTACAACTTGGTAGGACAAATCAAAATAGGACGTACATGGTAAATGGTAGCGAATTGAGGAATGGAGTTGAACAGACGGATCTAGGAATAACTGGGCATAGTTTCCTGAAGGTGGGATCTCAAGTAGATAGGGTGGTAAAGAAAGATTTTGGTGTGCTTGCCTTCATAAATCAGAGCATTGAGTATAGAAGTTGGGATGTAATGTTAAAATTGTACATTGGTGAGGCCAATTCTGGAGTATGGTGTACAATTTTGGTCACCCAATTACAGGAAGGATGTCAACAAAATAGAGAGAGTACAGAGGAGATTTACTAGAATGTTGCCTGGGTTTCAGCAACTAAGTTACAGAGAAAGGTTGAATGTTAGGTCTTTATTCTTTGGAGCGCAGAAGGTTAAGGGGGGACTTGATAGAGGTATTTAAAATGATGAGAGGGATAGACAGAGTTGACTTGGATTGGTTTTTCCCATTGAGAGTAGAGAAAATTCAAACAAGGGGACATGACTTCAAAATTTAGGGACAGAAGTTTAGGGGTATCATGAGGGGGAACTTCTTTACTCAGAGAGTGGTAGCGGTGTGGAAGGAGCTTCCAGTGGAAGTGGTGGAGACAGGTTCGATTTTATCATTTAAAAATCAATTGGATAGGTATATGGATGGGAAAGGAATGGAGGGTTATGGTCTGAGTGCAGGTAGATGAGACTAGGGGAAAACAAGTGTTCGGCGCGGCCTTCAGGCTTGTTTTACAACACTCTTACCCCTTATACAATTATGTTGAAAAGTGGACCTTTTTAATTTGTGGCCTGGATTTGTCTGCCTGCCATTTTTACTTTTCACCTTGCTACCTATTGCTTCTCCCCACATTTTACACCCCTCTGCCTCTCCGCTCACACATTTAAGAAACCATTTCCCTTTAACTCCATCCTCAACTATCCCAATTGACACCCGACCCCCTTATTCAGTTTTAAACCACCCGTGTAGCAGTGGCAAACCTGCCTGCCAGAATGCTGGTCCCACACCTGTTAAGATGCAATCCGTCCTTTTTGTACAGTTCCCCTATACTCCAAAACAGATCCCAGTGATCTAAGAATCTAAATCCCTGCCCGTGCACCAGTTCCTCAGCCACACATTCAGGTCCTGTATCTCACTGTTCCTGCTCTCGCCAGCACGAGGAACTGGAAACAAACCAGAGCTAACATCCCTGGAGGTCCTGCTTTTCAGCATTTTTCAGAGCTCTCTAAAGTCAAGCTGCAGAATATTCATCCCCTTCTTTCCGACATTGTTTGTGCCGAAATGCACTACCACTTCCGGCTGTTCGCCCTTGAGGATTTTCTACACTCTGTCCGTGACATCCTGGATCCTGGCACCAGGAAGACAGCACACTATCCTCGAATCCCATGTGTTGCCGCAGAAAACCCTGTCCGTACCTCTAACAATGGAGTCTCCCACTACAATGGCGTTGCCTGATGTTGGCCTCTTTGGTTTTGGCTCAACAGCCCTTTTTGCTTCGCAAACCAGTCTGCCCCTCGGTGTAATAACGTCTTCTGCCCGACAGCTTCTAAGTGGGTGAACCTGTTCACAAGAGGTACAACACATGGGGACGTTTGCATTCCATGCTTCCCTCCCTTTCTAACCGTCACCCACATTCTCTCTTCTAGTACCTTAGGTGTAACAACCTTACTGTAGGACTTGTCGAGGAACGACTCAGTTTCTCGGATGAACCTGAGGTCATCCACTTGCTTCTCCAGTTCCCCAACACGGTCCTTCAGGAGCTGTACCTGGATGCACCTCACATTTGTAGCAGCCAGAGGCACCAGCAGTGTCCTTGACCTCCCACATACTGCAAGCATTGCACTGAATCAGCTTGCCTGACATATCCTTCTTTCGTCTCTCCCTCTCCAGCGTTTTGCGTAGCCTCCTCGCCGAAGACTCTCGAGCCAAAGACTCGCCCTTTTCTCACAGGGCACTTCCCTCACAAGGCCGCTCCCTCACTGCTGCTTCCTAATAGCCATCTTGCTTATATTGACTGATAAATTGCCTCATTTACCAATTTACAAAACAAATTCCTCAGTTTTCAATTGTTTTCCCCCCTGTGACTCACTTCTAACTCTCCTCCCACTTGGGCTAGAGCCAATCAAAGATCTTATAGCAGAGCAAGATGGCCTACTCCTACGCAAAACACGTAGTGCGGTCATGGGCAGATTCATGGGTGATTATAGGACCCATTTTAGCAACCAGCCTCCGTCATCTTGTTCCGCCATCTTGTTCCGCCATCTTGCTTCTGGCCAAAGATCGGATCTGTAATGTCCTGTTTGCCAGCTTGCTGACCCTCTGTGTTCCCCTCCTGCAGGGCTTAGGAGCCGGTGCCGTGGACGGAGAGACGAGGACGTGAGCGGCCATTGAGGCCGGTGAGCCCCCCCCCCCCCCAACCCCCCCCATCTGCTCGGTGTGCGGTTGAGCTTCGAGCTGCTGAGCTGCGATGGAGGACCACATGACGGGACACAACAAGGAGAAGCGTTATGAGTGTGACGTGTGTGGCCAGGCCTGGCAGTACCCGAGCCAGCTGGAGATCCACTGGCGGGTGCACACGGGAGAACGCCCTTCAACTGCTCGGACTGCGGCAAGAGCTTCACCCGCTATGACAAGCTGCAGCGGCACAACAGCGTGCACTCCAGCGAGAGGCCCTTCACCTGCTCCGACTGCGGCAAGAGCTTCAAGACGGCAGATGTACTGAAGATCCACCGGCAGGTGCACACGGGCGAGAAGCCCCATGGCTGCTCCACCTGCAGCAAGAGATTTGCCCAGTCGTCGGCGTTGTCGGCGGGTGCACAGCAGTGAGCGGCCCTTCACCTGCTCCAACTGTGGCAAAGGCTTCAAGTCGTCCAACCACCTGAAGCTGCACCAGCGCACTCACACTGGCGAGCGCCCCTACACCTGTGCCCAGTGCGGCATGTGCTTCACCCAGTCCAGCACCCTGCTGCAGCACCAGCGCACCCACACCGCCGAGCGCCCCTATACCTGCGCCCAGTGTGGCAAGGGCTACACCCAGTCCAGCACCTTGCTGGTGCACAAGCGCACCCACACCGGTGAGCGCCCCTACACCTGCATTCAGTGCGGCAAGGGCTTCACCCGCTCCAGCACCCTACTGGTGCACCAGCGCACCCACACCAGCGAGCGCCCCTACACCTGTGCCCAGTGCGGCAAGGGCTTCACCCGCTCTAACAACCTACTAGAGCATCAGCGCACCCACTCCGGCGAGCGTCCCTACACCTGCACCCAGTGCGGCAAGGGCTTCACCCGCTCCACCTATCTGCTGTCCCACCAGCGACTGCACACCGGCGACCGTCCCGTCCCCAGCCCGGTGTGTGAAAAGCGCTTTGCCATGACCTCCCATGCCCCGTCTAACCATCACGTACACACCAGTGGCCAGCCCTACGACTGCCCGTACTGCGGTGAGGAGTTTGACAGCTAACGGGGGTTGCGGCAGCACCGGCGGACCCACGCCGGCGAGCAGCTGCTCCCACTGTGACAAGAGAGCACGGGGGCTGTGGGAGCACCAGCAGGTACAGCTACAACCGTTAGACTCAAACCTTTATGTTCATGGGTTTAAAAGGCAGCTTGATGATTCATGTGGTTCTTATGAAATGCCAACTTGTGTAATGTCATCACAGCAGATTTAGAATTATTTTACCGAGGGGTCCGGGTCAGATGTTTTGGGAACAAATTCACAGCCCAGTTTATTCCGCTCCCCTGTGTGTTTATATCATTATTTACCCCAGTTTTACCCCCAGACCGGGGTTATTCCGCTGTCCTGTGTGTTTATAACATTATTTACACCAGATTTACCGAGTTGATCCCCCAGGCGTGTAGTTTATAACATTATTTACCCCAGATTTACCGGGTTTATTCCCCCAGACGTGTAGTTTATAACATTATTTACACCAGATTTACCGGGTTTATCCCCCAGACGTGTAGTTTATAACATTATTTACGCCAGATTTGCCGGGTTTATTCCCCAGACGTGTAGTTTATAACATTATTTACACCAGATTTACCGGGTTTATTCCCCCAGACGTGTAGTTTATAACATTATTTACACCAGATTTACCGGGTTTATTCCCCAGACGTGTAGTTTATAACATTATTTACACCAGATTTACCGGGTTTATTCCCCAGACGTGTAGTTTATTTGGTGATTTATTGATTATTTACAGAGAGCCAGAGAGAGGGAGATAGATGTTTATAAGCCTGGTGTTTTATATCAGGACGCTGCTCCAGACGGTGAGTTTCTATTATTGACCCCAGTTTTATTCCCCAGACGTGTAGTTTATGTGGAGTTTGACCTCAGCTCCCCCACATTTACCGGGTTTATTTACAACATTATTTACCTCAGCTCCGTCCGCAGCGACGTCACCAACTGCCGCTTCTCCGCCGCCATTTTCATGCGGTCGATGCGGGGACTCGATCCCGGGGCGGGACCGGCGGCCATCTTTGTGAGGGGTTTGATGGCCGCCATGTTGGTGAGGGGTTTACAGTGGCAGATTATTATATAGTTCAAGAGATTGCTCCCTCCAGCCACTTAGGAGAAAGCATGGAGTTAGGAGAATGTCGTGAGTGAAGGGGGGGGGGGGGGGGGTTGTCGGCGTCATCACCGCCCGCCCTGCGCCGTGACGTCACCGCCCATTCGAAGCTGCAAGATGGGCGGTTTGTTTTTAAACATGAAGGCGGATACAAAATGTCGGCGGCGCTTGTGACGCAGCGACAGAGACAGAGACAGAGACAGAGACAGACGGGCAGCGACTGTGGAGACAAGAGGAAGCTGCAGCAACAACAACAACAACAACTGGGCCGCGTTTCATGGACAAACCCTGATGCTCACTCAAGGTCAAATCAAAGATCATACAGCAGAGCAAGATGGTCAACTCTCACGCAAGTTTGATGAGAGGATTACATGGATGGTTCATATTCAGAAAGTAGTGGACAAATGTAAGAAGATACTTAATGTAATGAGATGTTTAGTTAGATGTGATTGGGGGGCAGATAGAACAACTTTGAAGACTATATACACTGGGTTAATTAGATCTGTGTTAGATTATGGTTGTGTGATGTATGGGTCCGCATCAAGTACTTCTCTTAAGAAAATAGACAACATTGAATATCGGGGGTTACACAGAAAAGCTGGAGAAACTCAGCGGGTGCAGCAGCATCTATGGAGCGAAGGAAATAGGCAACGTTTCGGGCCGAAACCCTTCTTCAGACTGATCAGGGGTGGGGGTGGGTGGGGACAAGAAAGGGAAAAGGAGGAGTAGCCGGCTTTTCTCCAGCTTTTCTGTGTAACCTTCGATTCTCCAGCATCTGCAGTTCCCTCTTAAACATTGAATATCGGGCATTGAGAATATGTACAGGTGCAATAAAAACAACTCCAACATCAGCATTACAGGTTGAAATGGGGGAGATGCCTCTAGAGATGAGAAGGATACAGCTTTCATTGAATTACTGGATTAACCTACAGGGACACAGTCAAGAACATCCAGCACAAGTTACTGTCAAACCATGCTGGGAAAAGGAGAGAAGGGAAACAAAAAGTTTTGGATGGACAGTGACCCAGAGAGCATTACAAATCAGCACAGCACAATTAAATGTGGTTCCAACGGTTCCATTACCTTCAATTCCACCTTGGATACTTCCAGATGCAACAGTAGACTTTACAATATTAGAACAGAAAAACAAGGATAAACAACGTATGTATAATTCATTCATCATACAGGAATACATTGACAGATACTACAGCTTTGTCCAAATTTATACAGATGCATCAAAAGATTCAGTAGATAAAGTAGGAGTAGCATTTATTGTACCAGAATTTCACATCAAAGTAGGGAAGAGGATCAATAATGAGGATCAGTATACACAGGTGAAATGATTGCAAGTTTAGCAATAAAGAGTTTACAGCACAGCCATTCAGACAGTAGACCAGACATTTTGATTGAAATACAACAAACACTAGAAACATAGACATAGAAATTAGGTGCAGGGGTAGGCCATTCGGCCCTTCGAGCCTGCACCGCCATTCAATATGATCATGGCTGATCATTCAACTCAGTATCCCGTACCTGCCTTCTCTCCATACCCTCTGATCCCCTTGGCCACAAGGGCCACATCTAACTCCCTCTTAAATATAGCCAATGAACTGGCCTCAACTACCCTCTGTGGCAGAGAGTTCCAGAGATTCACCACTCTCTGTGTGAAAAAAGTTCTCCTCATCTCGGTTTCAAAGGATTTCCCCCTTATCCTTAAGCTGTGACCCTTTGACCTGGACTTCCCCAACATCGGGAACAATCTTCCTGCATCTAGCCTGTCCAACCCCTTAAGAATTTTGTAAGTTTCTATAAGATCCCCTCTCAATCTCCTAAATTCTAGAGAGTATAAACCAAGTCTATCCAGTCTTTCTTCATAAGACAGTCCTGACATCCCAGGAATCAGTCAGGTGAACCTTCTCTGCACTCCCTCTATGGCATTAATGTCCTTCCTCAGATTTGAAGACCAAACTGCACGCAATACTCCAGGTGTGGTCTCACCAAGACCCTGTACAACTGCAGTAGAACCTCCCTGCTCCTATACTCAAATCCTCTTGCTATCAAAGCCAACATACCATTCGCTTTCTTTACTGCCTGCTGCACCTGCATGCCTACCTTCAATGAATGGTGTACCATGACACCCAGGTCTCGCTGCATCTCCCCCTTTCCCAATCGGCCATTATTTAGATAATAGTCTGCTTTCCCGTTCTTGCCACCAAAATGGATAACCTCACATTTATCCACATTATACTGCATCTGCCAAACATTTGCCCACTCACCCAGCCTATCCAAGTCACCTTGCAGTCTCCTAGCATCCTCCTCACACCTAACACTGCCCCCCAGCTTAGTGTCATCCGCAAACTTGGAGATATTGCCTTCAATTCCCTCATCCAGATCATGATGCCGCTATTCAGAATTCAAATGATGGGGCTTACAGTCGTATGTTTATGGGTACCAGCACACATTGGCATTAGAGGAAACAAAATGGCAGATAGGGTAGCAAAAGAGGTAACAAAAAGAAGTAAGATTGATTTGATTATTTTACAAAAGAATTCATACAAGTGCTATCAAATCCTTTTGCATTTTCTCAGGGTAACCAATTTGTTCGGAAAGATATAGGTTATTAGTATATAAGTTATAATGTTATTTGATCCACACTCCATACCAGTTGGTGGCGGTAATGCACTAAAAAGTTGTTTGCCAACCGCCAAAAAAAACTACATAGAAGTAGAAGAAGTAGAAGTGGAGTCAGGCCCTTCACCCAGCAATGTGTGGGGGGAGAGAGAGAGAGAGTGACAGAGAGAGTGAGAGAGAGGGAGAGACAGAGAGAGACAAAGTGCTGGAGTAACTCAGCGGGTCAGGCAGCATCTGTGGAGAGAATGAATGAGTGGGTGACATTTTGGGTCGAGACCCTTTGGTTTAGTTTAGTTGAGAGATGTTACAACATTTTCAGATTTTAAAAATCATGTCTGCAATTTATCCCATCAGATAAAGCACAAAAAAAAAATTAATTTGACACCTAATTCACTTTTGAATATTCAGTTTGCCAATAGGGAGGGGGCAGTTCTGATGGGAAAGGGGATGCAGTTCCACAGTCTAGGAGCTGCAACCACAAAGGCACGGTCGCCCCTGAGCTTATGCCTAGACCGTGGGATATTCAGCAACCACAAGTCGGCCGATCTGAGGGGCCTGGAGGTGGAGTGGGTGGGTGAGAAGACTTTTTATGTAGGTGGGGGCAAGCCCATTGAGTGCTTTGTAGACATGGAGGTGAATCTTGAAGGAAGGAGATGGGGAGGAATTTCTTTAGCCAGAGGGTGGCGAATCTGTGGGATTTGATGCCACAGACGGGGTGGAGGCCACAAGTCAGTGGATTT
>JAWMAR010001100.1:348778-377733 GCA_036785375.1 Leucoraja ocellata
CTCCCCCTCTCTCTCTCCCCTTCTCTCTCTCCCCTTCTTTCTCTCCCTAGCTCCCCCCCTCTCTCCCCCCCTCTCTCTCTCTCTCTCTCTGCCTCTCCCTCTCTCACCCTCTCTGCCTCTCTCTCCCCCTCCCCCTCTCTCACCTCTCTCTGCCCTCTCTCCCTCCATCCCTCGTGAGACCACACCTGGAGTATTGTTTGCAGTTTTGGCCTGTTGGCCTTCATAACCGGAGGAGTTGAGTATAGGAGCGAACAGGTCCTTCTGCAGTTGTACAGGGCCCTGGTGAGACCACACCTGGAGTATTGTGTACAGTTTTGGTCTCCTAATTTGAGGAAGGACATTCTTACTATTGAGGGAGCCCAGCGTAGGTTCACCAGGTTTAATTCCCGGGATGGCGGGACTGTTATATGCTGAGTGAATGGAGAGGCTGGGCTTGTACACTCTGGAGTTTAGAAGGATGAGAGGGCATCGTATTGAAACATATAAGATTGTTAAGGGTTTGGACACGCTAGAGGCAGGAAACATGTTCCCGATGTTGGTGGAGTCCGGTGCCAGGGGCCACAGTTTAAGAATAAGGCTTCGGCCATTTAGAACGGAGATGAGAAACCTTTCCACCCAGAGAGTTGTGAGTCTGTGGGATTTTCTGCCTCAGAAGGCGGTGGAGGCCGGTTCTCTGGATGTTTTTTCAAGGGAGAGCTTGATAGGGCTCTTAAAAACAGCGGAGTTAGGGGATATGGGGAGAAGGCAGGAACGGGGTACTGATTGGGGATGATGAGCCATGATCACATTGAATGTGGTGCTGGCTCGAAGGGCCAAATGGCCTCCTGCACCTGTTGTCTATTGTCCAGTGAAGGTGATTTGACTTGTTAGACAAAAATTCTGGAGGAGCTCAGCGTGTGAGGCAGCATCTTGTGAAATGGTTCTTGTGTCTGAAGAAGGCTCTCGACCTTAATCATCACCTATTTCCTTCGCTCCATAGATGATGCCTCACCCGCTGAGCTACTCCTGTATTTTGTGTCCACTTTCGATTTTCCGGTGGCGGCATGCTTTGCTAGCAGTCGCAAATCTTCTAGCTCCGCTGAAAAAATCGCGATTTTTCGCGTTAAAATCGGGTCTGGAGGTCGGGACCGATTTTAAAGACTTACCGGAGTTTCATGTCGCGGTGCTGATGACGTCATCAGTAAGCGCCGTGGATTTAACGGAGGGAAAATCATTTTAAATGAAAAACACATCTCCAGGTCAGAGCCCACAGAGGAAAGTGACAAAACAACTGCTGAAGACTCAGGAACATCAAGAAACTGCAAAACTAACCTCTGGAGTGGATTCTGGAATGGCTACACGATCTAAGACTGAGTTGATCACAAAAGAGAAAACTGAAATGGAGGAATTAAGGAACTCGGTAAGAGATTTGAAAGATGATGTGAAAGCTGGAAATTTAAACTTGATTGCTGGTAACGAAAAAATACTCGCGGGCATTGGTGCTCTGCAAAACAAAGTTGATGATGTGCAAGAAGAGCTAACGGGGAAAATTACTAAGGTGGCAGAAGAGTCCACAAAGAGGTTTGAGGCTGTGCATGAAACTATTTCCGCAAATGCAATTGCAGTGAAAGATTTGGAAGCTGTTGTGGAAGAGATGGCTGGAGAAATGGAGGCAATGAAGTTAGAATTAGACAGCCTCAAGAGCCAATTTACAAAAGTATCTGATAAATGTGTTGAACTAGAAGCTCGCTCAAGACGTCAAATATACGAATACGTGGAGTGAAAGAGGGAGCTGAGGGGGAAAACGCTCGTGAGTTCACTGCCAATTTAATCAAACATGTACTCAATTTACCTGAGGCACCAGTAATTGAAGAAGCACATCGACTACCTAGATTTAAACCAAGATTTCAAGGAGAACAAGCCTACCCACGACAGATTATAGTCAAACTTCGGGATATCCCAACAGTGGAAGCGCTGATGAAAAAAATTAAACACGGAGAGAAGATGATGTATGGAAATGATTCTATTAAACTTCTACGGGACTACCCTTATGAGATTGTGCAAAAGAGAAGAAAGTTCTCACAGACCAGAGAAGCTCTCTACGGTGTCAAGGGCGTCATATGTGGAGTGTTTTATCCGGCTAGGATGCGTATCACTTTCAAGGGAATCTCAAAAACATTCACTAACCCGGTAGAATCCCTTAAATACGCTCAAGAAATCGTGGGTAAGGCAGCAACAAAAGAAGATTGATCACCAGACGTCATGAACTAATTAATGTGCTTATTCCCCCAACAAGAATATTAGTAGAAAAGTGAAAAAAGTGAATAACACCAAGCTTTAAAAATGGCTATTCGCAACAGACTTGTCTAGACATTATAATCTTCTCTCGAATTTAATTCAAGGACATGCGATGCTCAAACCAGGAAACATTGATAACAGAAGAATGCAGATCTGCTGAAGCTGAGAGAGAGTGAAAAACATCACATGGCTTATATACTCTTACAGACTCTTACAAAGTATAGAGAAGTATTAGTAATTAATAACTAACAATACTAATACATAAACTGATATTGATAAATATGTGTTATAACGCAGACAACATTGTAATCTCACAGGTTCCGCAGCTTGAGTGGGGAGGGGAAGAGACTCAGGCACCTGGCTTAATTCCAGGAGCCTGACTCTGGTTAACCCTTTCAACGAACTTTTAACAATACTAAAACCAATTACAAATAGTTAAGAGATAAAGAGAGAGGAATATATGTTGATTAGATTTGATAAGTCGGAATGAAACATATATATATATATATATATATATATATATATATATATATATATATATACTGCAATGGGGTGAAATAGAACTGATTTGGAAACGGTACCTACCCCCTAGGTTATGAGTAATAAAGTCAGCGGGGCTAACCTCATAACAGCTACGCCGGAAGCAATATTGATGTCGTATCCCACAGACGAGTGGGCCACTCACTACGGTGTCGGAAATCCAGACACCGTACATTTATTCTATATACTTTTTTTTTATTATCACAATATGTCACATTTATGTGTTTTTTTTTTCAAGGACAATCGCAGAGGGGAACTACCAAGAACGTCTATAATATAAATGCTTCCAAAATAACCAGAGTCCTGAGGTATGGATGCACCATAATAAGTAAGATCATTAAAATTGGTAAAAATGTATGACGACAATCAAAGGAAAATGGGAGGAGTCACATTATGTAGTTGGAATATAAGGGGTATTAATGAACCTATTAAAATGGGCAAGATACTAGCTCAGTTGAAAGCATACGACACGGACATTTCGTTCATACAGGAAACGCATCTTAAACATCAAGATCAGACGAGATTGAGCGCTAACTGGATAGGCCAAACATTTCACTCTTCATTTACTTCTAAATCTAGAGGTACTGCAATTATTATCCGTAAAGGAATTCCATTTAAATCAAAGAATACTATTTCAGATAAGGAAGGGAGATATCTTATAGTAGCAGGAGAGATCAATAATACGCCAATTACGCTGGTAAATATATATGCGCCCAACTTTGATAACCCTCAATTTTTTAATAAAATTCTGAATATAATTGCAGAATTTAATTATCAAAATGTTATAATTGGAGGAGACTTCAACTGTGTTTTAGACCCTTATTTAGATAAATCGATGCAAAAACAAAAAGGTAATATGAAATCTAAAACCAGTGAACTCTTACATACATATATGGAAAACACAAATATAGCAGATGTATGGAGGATTGCAAATCCGACGGGAAGGGACTACTCGTTCTATTCAACGGTGCATAAAACATATTCACGGATAGACTATTTTCTTGTGGATACAAAATTAATTACACACACTATGAATCCTAAATACCACCTTAATGCGATTTCAGATCACTCTCCTTAACCTTTGTTTTAAAATTAGAAGGAATGTCTATGAATAAATCGTTCTGGAGGTTTTAATTCGCAACTTTTAAAAGACCCACAAGGGAGTATATATCTAAAAAAACAGATGGACTTATTCTTCGAGATAAATGATACACCAGATATATCCCCCACGCTATTATGGGAATCCTTTAAAGCATTTATTAGAGGAGTCATTATTTCATTTCAAGCTTATCAAAATAAAAAGAATAAGAAAGAACAAAGACATTTAGAAGAACAAATAAAACAATTAGATACAGATAATGCTAAAGATCCAACTATGGATAAACATAATAAAATCCTATTATTGAAATTCAAACTGAATAAATTATTGTCAGAGAAAGTTATAACATTATTCCAAGTTACAAAACAAGAACACTTTGAATTCGGGGACAACCCCACAATCTCTTAGCACGCCAGTTGAAAAAACGGGAAAAAGAGAATGCAATACTAAAGATTAAATCAGATAGTGGGGAATTATTAACATTACCCAAGGATATCAATAAAAGATTTGCTCAATTTTACGAAAATCTATATACATCTAAAACGTCAATAGATAATAATAAAGTTTCAGAATTTCTGGAAAATTGTAACCTCCCAAAATTAGAATTGAGGGAACAAGAGGAACTGGGAGCAACAATTACTTCTAAGGAGATAGAAGACACAATAAAAACACTAAAGAATGGCAAAACACCAGGACCAGACGGATTCAGTAGTGAATTCTATAAAGCCTTTTACGATATAGTTACCCACGATTACAGAAAATGTATACATACGCTTTTAAAGAGCAAAGCTTACCCGAAACATTAGCAGAATCAACGATCACATTAATACTTAAAAAAGATAAAAACATAGAAGAACCAGGCTCATATAGAGCTATTGCTTTGTTAAATACGGATCAAAAAATAATAGCGAAAACACTGGCCAGTACACTGAGCAGGTACGTTAGTAGATTAATAAATGGAGATCAAACAGGATTTATACCTAAGAGACACTCATTCAATAATTTGAGACGTTTGCTTAACATAATGCACTCACATAAATCTCACGACCAAGAGTTATCTATTATCTCACTGGACGCAGAAAACGCGTTTGATCAAGTAGAATGGGATTATATGATTAAAGTATTGCAAAAATTCCAATTGGGAGAAAACTTTATCGCATGGATAAAACTATTATATAACAAACCTACGGCTAGAATATTAACTAATAATATTTTATCCTCGAAATTTGAACTATCAAGGGCAATAGACAAGGATGCTCATTATCACCGCTGTTATTTGCTTTGGTAATTGAACCCCTCGCTGAAAAAATAAGAACACATCCGGATATTTATGGTTATAATACAAAATACTCAAAGAATAAAATATCCCTATATGCCGATGATGTACTACTGTACATCACAAAACCACAAATTAGTATACCAAACATATTAAATTTAATTGAGGACTTTGGATCCTTTTCGGGATAAAGAATAAATTGGAACAAAAGTGAAATTATGCCAATAAAACCAAAAGACTCAACACATCTTCGGAAATTTCCCTTTAAAATAGCTACAGAAAATTCAAATATTTGGGAATTGAAATTACTAGAAATTACCAGGATATGTTTAAAGCCAATTATAATCCCTTACTCAAGAAATTGAATAATCTGATTAAATTCTGGAAAACACTTCCGATGTCCTTAATAGGCAGAATAAATGCTATTAAAATGGTTTTCTTACCACAAATTCTATACCTATTTCAATCAATACCTATATATCACCCAAAAAAGTTTTTCAAAAAATTGGACTCAGACATTACAAATTTTATATGGGATTATAAATCCCATAGAATACAAATAGCACACCTTAATAAACGAAAAGAGCTGGGGGTCTAGCGCTCCCTAATTTTATGTATTATAATTGGGCAGTAAATATTAAAAATATGATTCACCTGCTGGACAATTCTGCACAGCAGGCGGACTGGATGGTAATGGAAAAAGGGGACTGCTCCCCGAGTAATATAGGAGCGACCATCCTCTCACCAATAAATTTGAATAATAAAAATTATAATAAAAATCCAATTATACATAACACAATAAGAACATGGAAACAAATAAAACAGAATTTAAAATTAAGAAACCTATCTCTTTTAATACCAATAGTCAATAATCCATCGTTTAAACCATCAATCATAGACAAATCATTTATACAATGGGAAAGAATGGGAATTAAAACGCTCGAAGATCTGTATGAATTGGGGGAATTTACTATCATTTCAACAACTACAACTGAAATATAATTTGAAAAATAACCAATATTTTAAATATCTTCAAATTTGTGATTATCTGAAAAAACACACAAAAGACTATCATAATATGCCTTCCGACTTATTGGATGAAGCAATGAAGACCAAGGCGGAATTAGCTAATTTAATATCGTACCTATATAATATCATTTTAAACATAGAAATACCCACAACAGATGGAATTAGAAAAGATTGGGAACAAGAATTAGCTATAAAAATCTCAAAAGAGACCTGGGATAATCATTTACTACAGGTGCATAAATGTTCGATCAACGTACGACATACGCTCATCCAATTTAAAACATTACATAGATTATATTATTCAAAAACTAAATTAAATAAAATCTTTCCTAATGTTTCACCAATCTGTGATAACTGCCTGTGTCAAGAAGCTACCATAGCGCACTCTTTTGTTCTTTGTACAAAAATCCAAAAATTCTGGTATGAAATATTTGACATTTTTTCAAAATTGATCAAAATAAAACTGGTACCAAAACCAGAATGGATTATCTTCGGAATACCGGAAGGTAACCCTGAATTAAACGTGTTTCAGAAGAATTTATTTAATTACGGGCTAATAATGGGAAAAAAGCTTATACTTAAATTCTGGAAAAATGCGCCGACACCAACAATAAAAATGTGGATATCAAATATGTTTGAAACATTACATCTGGAAGAGATGAGATTCCTCCTAGCAGGTAAAGCAGACCAATTCCAAAAAACGTGGTCTATGTTTCTGGACCTATTACAAATATGAGGTGCAATAGTAATTAAAAAAAAAACAAATATATAAATAAATGGTATCAGGACCTGGTAACGGGAGGTAAAACAACAAAAACTGACTTGGTTGGTAGTCCCCTTTCTGCGGAGTTTAATGTTATAATAGAGCTATTGTTTCTATTTTCTCTTTCTTTCTTTTCTAGGGTCTATTTTCTCACTTTACTTCCTTCTCTAACTTCTTTCCTAAGGGGCTTTCTTTTCCCAACACTCTTGCACTTCACGACTCTCTTGCACTTTCTTTACTTTCCTTACTTCTACCTTTTTCTTAAAGCTCAAAAAAAATGAAGCGGTACAAAAAATGTATTAAGATATATGTGTTGTGTAGGATTGTAAATTACCGTACTTCTAATAAAAATAAAATTAAAAAAAAACCAAAAAAAAAACCATCGGGAACAATCTTCCTGCATCTAGCCTGTCCAACCCCTTAAGAATTTTGTAAGTTTCTATAAGATCCCCTCTCAATCTCCTAAATTCTAGAGAGTAGAAACCAAGTCTATCCAGTCTTTCTTCATAAGACAGTCCTGACATCCCAGGAATCAGTCAGGTGAACCGTCTCTGCACTCCCTCTATGGCATTAATGTCCTTCCTCAGATTTGAAGACCAAAACTGCACGCAATACTCCAGGTGTGGTCTCACCAAGACCCTGTACAACTGCAGTAGAACCTCCCTGCTCCTATACTCAAATCCTCTTGCTATCAAAGCCAACATACCATTCGCTTTCTTTACTGCCTGCTGCACCTGCATGCCTACCTTCAATGAATGGTGTACCATGACACCCAGGTCTCGCTGCATCTCCCCCTTTCCCAATCGGCCATCATTTAGATAATAGTCTGCTTTCCCGTTTTTGCCACCAAAATGGATAACCTCACATTTATCCACATTATACTGCATCTGCCAAACATTTGCCCACTCACCCAGCCTATCCAAGTCACCTTGCAGTCACCTAGCATCCTCCTCACACCTAACACTGCCCCCAACTTAGTGTCATCCGCAAACGTGGAGATATTGCCTTCAATTCCCTCATCCAGATCATGATGCCGCTATTCAGAATTCAAATGATGGGGCTTACAGTCGTATGTTTATGGGTACCAGCACACATTGGCATTAGAGGAAACAAAATGGCAGATAGGGTAGCAAAAGAGGTAACAAAAAGAAGTAAGATTGATTTGATTCTTTTACAAAAGAATTCATATAAGTGCTATCAAATCCTTTTGCATTTTCTCAGGGTAACCAATTTGTTCGGAAAGATATAGGTTATTAGTATATAAGTTATAATGTTATTTGATCCACACTCCATACCAGTTGGTGGCGGTAATGCACTAAAAAGTTGTTTGCCAACCGCCAAAAAAACTACATAGAAGTAGAAGAAGTAGAAGTGGAGTCAGGCCCTTCAGCCAGCAATGTGTGGGGGGAGAGAGAGAGAGTGACAGAGAGAGTGAGAGAGAGAGGGAGAGACAGAGAGAGACAATGTGCTGGAGTAACTCAGCGGGCCAGACAGCATCTGTGGAGAGAATGAATGAGTGGGTGACATTTTGGGTCGAGACCCTTTGGTTTAGTTTAGTTGAGAGATGTTACAACATTTTCAGATTTTAAAAATCATGTCTGCAATTTATCCCATCAGATAAAGCACAAAAAAAAATTAATTTGACACCTAATTCACTTTTGAATATTCAGTATGCCAATAGGGAGGGGGCAGTTCTGATGGGAAAGGGGATGCAGTTCCACAGTCTAGGAGCTGCAACCACAAAGGCACGGTCGCCCCTGAGCTTATGCCTGGACCGTGGGATATTCAGCAACCACAAGTCGGCCGATCTGAGGGGCCTGGAGGTGGAGTGGGTGGGTGAGAAGACTTTTTATGTAGGTGGGGGCAAGCCCATTGAATGCTTTGTAGACATGGAGGTGAATCTTGAAGGAAGGAGATGGGGAGGAATTTCTTTAGCCAGAGGGTGGCGAATCTGTGGGATTTGATGCCACAAGTCAGTGGATTTATTTAAGGCAGAGATAGATAGATTGTTGATTTGTGCAGGTGTCAGGGGTTATGAGGAGAAGGCAGGAGAAAGAGGTTAGCAGGGAGAGGTAAATCAGCCGTGATTGAATGACGGAGTGGACTCGATGGGCCAAATGGCCTAATTCTGCTCCTATCATTGAAACATAGAAAATGTGTGCAGGAGGAGGCCATTCGGCCCTACGAGCCAGCACCACTATTCATTGTGATCATGGCTGATCATCCCCAATCAATAACCCGTGCTTGCCTTCTCCCCATGATCATCCCAGATGATCTTGTGATTTCACACAACAGGTTTTCATTCTAGAGCAGTTTGTTACTTTTCGTTTGCTGAAAACACATTCTCAGGTAGAAGAGAGAGAGGGGAGGGAGAGAAGGAGGGAGGCGGGGAGAGAGAGGAATGAGCGAGGGGGAGAAGGGACAGCGAGAGAGAAGGAAGGGGAGGGAGTGAGAGAGAGAGAGAGAGAGAGGGAGCAGTGAGAGGGAGAACAAAATGAGAGGGAGGGGCGAGGACAGGAGCGTCTGTTTCCCGAAGTGTTTGAATATCTCTTTCCCCTCCACCTCCCTCCCTTCTCTCCCTCTCCCTCCCTATCTCTCCTTCCGTCTCTCTGTCTCTCTCCCTCCCCTCCCTGTTTCGCCTCTCTCTGTCTTTCTCTCGCTCTTTGTCTCTCTCTCTCCATCTCTCCGACTCCCTCCCCCCGCTCCCGTCCCTGCCCGTCTCCCTCTCTCCGTCTCCCTCTCTCCGTCTCCCTCTCTCCGTCTCCCTCTCTCCCTCTCTATCTCTCTCTCTGTCTCTCTCTCTCTCTCTCTGTGGTTCTGTCTCTCTCTGTATCTCTCTGTCTTTCTCTGTATCTCTCTCTCTATCTCAGTCTCTCTCTCTATCTCTATCTCTATCTCTCTCTCTCTCTCTCTCTCTCTCTCTCTCTCTCTCTCTCTCTCTCTCTCTCTCTCTCTCTCTCTCTCTCTCTCTCTCTCTCTCTCTCTCTCTCTCTCTCCTCTCTCTCTCTCTCTCTCTCTCTCTCTGTCTCTCACCCTCTCTCTCTTACAGATAGCTACATCACTACTACCGGAGTGGATTTCAAGATTCAGACGGTCAATGTTAATGGGGAGAAGGTGAAGCTGCAGATCCGTACAATCACGTCTACGTAAGTTCAATCCCCGCTCCCCCCCAGGGCTCTCGCTTAACTTTTTTTCCCTGTTGCCAGCCGGACAACCTAGGCAAAGTGTTCAAGAAGGAACTGCAGATGCTGGAAGATCGAAGGTACACAAAAATTCTGGAGAAACTCAGCGGGTGCAGCAGCATCTATGGAGCAAAGGAAATAGGCGACGTTTCGGGCCGAAACCCTTCTTCAGACCCGTTCAGTATGAAGAAGTGTTTCGGCCCGAAACGTCGCCTATTTCCTTCGCTCCATAGATGCTGCTGCACCCGCTGAGTTTCTCCAGCATTGTTGTGTACGGACAACCTAGGCAGCTTTTCAGGTTGCCAAATGATGGAACCCTGGTCTCTGGCGCCGTGAGGCAGCAACTCTACTGCTGGGTCACCGTGATGCCAGAGAGGGAGGGAGGTGAATACTTCTCTCTCCCTCCCTCATCCCTTTCACTCACACTCTCTATCCCTCTCTCAATTTCTCCAAAACTTCGTAAAAACGTTCTCAAAGTTTCTGAAAACTTTTCAAAACTCTCCCAAACTTTCTCTCACACTCATTCCCTCCCTCTCTCTCTCTCTTTCTCTCTCCCTCCTTCTCCCTCCCTCCTTCTGCCCCTCCCTTTTCTTCTCCATCCCACCCTCAATGCACCAAACAGTCACCCGGAACCAACATTCGGCGTTTCGCCCTCCAACCGGACGCCTGAGACGCCGTCCCCACTTTCCCAGCGCCGACGTGCCGCTCTAAATCGTCCCCCTTCCTGCCGGAAGCGCCTTTGTCGTCGAGAGGTTCGCCACCCAACCGGAAGTGGTGCGGGAATGCAGTTGTGAAGATCAGGTGAAGATAAAAGCTCTGCGATGCAGCGGGAGAGGCAGCAATGCAGCCAGTGATGCATGCATTCCCTTTAATGCAGCAGGGGGAGCATGCACAGGCACTGGCAGGCGGTTCCCCCTCTATCCATCTCCCCCCTTTCCCTCCCTTTCCCTCTCTCTCTCCCCATCTCTCTCTCCCCCTCTCTCTCTCCCCCTCTCTCTCTCCCCATCTTTCTCTCTCCCCTTCTCTCTCTCCCCTTCTTTCTCCCCCTAGCTCCCCTCCCCCTCTCTCACCCCCCGTCTCTCTCTCTCTCTCTCTGCCTCTCCCTCTCTCACCCTGTCTGCCTCTCTCTCCCCTCTCCCTCTCTCACCTCTCTCTGCCCCTCTCTCCCTCCATCCCTGGTGAGACCACACCTGGAGTATTGTTTGCAGTTTTGGCCTGTTGGCCTTCATAACCGGAGGAGTTGAGTATAGGAGCAAACAGGCCCTTCTGCAGTTGTACAGGGCCCTGGTGAGACCACACCTGGAGTATTGTGTACAGTTTTGGTCTCCTAATTTGAGGAAGGACATTCTTACTATTGAGGGAGCCCAGCGTAGGTTCACCAGGTTAATTCCCGGGATGGCGGGACTGTTATATGCTGAGTGAATGGAGAGGCTGGGCTTGTACAGTCTGGAGTTTAGAAGGATGAGAGGGCATCGTATTGAAACATATAAGATTGTTAAGGGTTTGGACACGCTAGAGGCAGGAAACATGTTCCCGATGTTGGTGGAGTCCGCTGCCAGGGGCCACAGTTTAAGAATAAGGCGTCGGCCATTTAGAACGGAGATGAGAAACCTTTCCACCCAGAGAGTTGTGAGTCTGTGGGATTTTCTGCCTCAGAAGGCGGTGGAGGCCGGTTCTCTGGATGTTCTTTCAAGGGAGAGCTTGATAGGGCTCTTAAAAACAGCGGAGTTAGGGGATATGGGGAGAAGGCAGGAACGGGGTACTGATTGGGGACGATGAGCCATGATCACATTGAATGTGGTGCTGGCTCGAAGGGCCAAATGGCCTCCCTGCACCTGTTGTCTATTGTCCAGTGAAGGTGATTTGACTTGTTAGACAAAAATTCTGGAGGAGCTCAGCGTGTGAGGCAGCATCTATGGAGTGAAGGAAATGGTTCTTGTGCCTGAAGAAGGCTCTCGACCTTAATCATCACCTATTTCCTTCGCTCCATAGATGATGCCTCACCCGCTGAGTTACTCCTGTATTTTGTGTCCACTTTGATTTTCCAGCATCTGCAGTTCCTTCTTAAACATTTAGACGTTATTGTTGTCTCGTTTATTCCATTCCATTGCGGTTCTTACAAAGAACAAGTCCATATAAATATCTGTCCTGGCCAATGGCGTTTCTATTTGCAGATTATTTATCTTTCCTGTCCTATGTGTTGAGTACGTTATGTATCTGTCTGCAGTTAGGCCCACGGTTGGCAGGAATGGATCTATGTTCACCCAAATCCTCCGTCCCAGAGAGGGAGAGAGAGAGAGAGAGGGACAGTGAGGGGGGAGGGAGAGAGAGAGAGGGAGAGAGAGAGAGAGAGAGAGAGAGAGAGAGGGAGAGAGACGGAGACACAGAGAGAGATAGTGAGAGAGAGAGACTGAGAGAGAGAGAGTTAGAGAGAGAGAGGGAAAGACAGAGAGAGAGAGAAAGAGACGTGAAGAGAGAAAGACAGACAGAGAGAGAGACAGGGATATATTGATATAGAGAGGGAGAGATAGATAGAGAGAGAGACGGAGAGAGAGACTCAGTAAAGGAACCGGCTGAAAATTATAAGCTGGTGTGACTTCTGTGTGGGGGGAGAGAGAGAGAGAGAGAGACGGAGACAGAATGTGAGAGAAAGAGACAAGCCCTTCAACCCAACCTGCCCACACCGGCCAAAATGCCCCATCTACACTAGTCCCACCCCGACCAACATGCCCCATCTACACTAGTCCCACCCCGACCAACATGCCCCATCTACACTAGTCCCACCCGACCAACATACCCCATCTACGCTAGTCCACCCCGACCAACATGCCCCATCCACACTAGTCCCACCTGACCAACATGCCCCATCTACACTAGTCCCACCCAGACCAACATGCCCCATCTACACTAGTCCACCCAGACCACATGCATCTTCTACACTAGTCCCACCCTGACCAACATGCCCCATCTACACTAGTCCCACCCCGACCAACATGCCCCATCTACACTAGTCCCACCTGGACCAACATGCCCCATCTATACAAGAACCACCTGCCAGCGGCCCATATCCCTCCAAACTTGTCCTAGCCATGTACCTGTGCAAGTGTTGCGATAGTCCCAGCCTCAAATACCTCCTCCGGCAGCTTGTTCCATACACCCACCACCCTCTGTGTGGAAAAGTTGCCCCCCAGGTTCCTATTCAATTTTTCCCACCCCCGCCTCACTCACCTTCAACACATGTCCTCAGATCCACAATTCCCCTACTCAGGGCAAGAGACTCTGTGTGTCTACCCGATCTATTCCTCTGGTGATTTTGTACACCTCTATAAGATCACCCCTCATCCTCCTGTGCTCCAAGGAATAGAGTCCCAGCCCTTTGCCCCAACCTCTCCCTGTAGCTCAGGCCCCTCGAGTCCAGTCAACATCCTTGTAAATCTTCTCCGTGCCGTTTCCAAGCTCAACGACATCTTTCCTGTAACACGGTGCACAGAACTGAATGCAATACTCTAAATGTAACCTCACTAACGTCTTGTACAAAAGCAACGTGACCTCCCAACTTCTCAATACAGACTCAATACAGAGAGAGAGTGAGAGGGGGGGGGGGGGATAGAGAGAGACAGAGAGAGATAGAGACAGAGAGAGAGAGAGAGAGAGAGAGAGAGAGAGAGAGAGAGAGAGAGAGAGAGAGAGAGAGAGAGAGAGAGAGAGAGAGAGAGAGAAAGAGAATGAGAGAGAGAGACCGATACAAAGAGAGATACAGCGAAACAGACAGACAGACAGAGAGAGAGATAGATGAGACAGTCAGAAAGGAGAGAGAGACGGGGAGTGGGAGGGAGATACTGAGGGAGAGAGAGACAGAGACATAGACTAAGAGGCAGACAGAGAGAGCGAGAGAGAGCGAGGGAGAAAGAGAGAGAGAGGGAGAAAGAGAGAGTGTCAGTGACAGGGACAGTGGCAGAGAAAAACAGAGAGATAGAGAGAGGGATAGCGAGAAATAGAGAGAGAGAAAGAAAGACAGAGAAACAGGCAGAGAAACTGAGAGGGAGACAGAGAGAGAGAAAAACGGAGGGAGAGACAGAGAGACAGTCAGAGACGGAGATAGACAGAGATAGTGGCAGTGGGGGGGGAGAGGGAGACACAGAGGGGGAGACATATATAGCCACTGAGAGAGGGGGTGAGAGACAGACAGAGATGGGAGAGAGAGAGAGAAACACATAGAGAGACAGAGAGAGATACAGACAGAAACGGAGAGAGAGACATAGAGAGATAGACTTAGAGAGATACAGAGAGAGGGAGAGAGGGGGGTGACAGAGAGAGGGAGAGACTGAGGGAGAGAGAGAGGGAGAGAGGGGGAGACAGAGAGGGAGAGAATGAGGCAGAGAAAGAAAGAGAGAGAGGGAGTGACACGGAGAGACAGGGAAGTTCAGGACAAGGGGTCACAGCTTCAGGATAGAGGGTAAATCCTTTAAGACCGAGATGAGAAAAAACATTTTTATTTTTTTTTATTTTTTTTATTTTATTTTTATTAGAAGTACGGTAAATTACAATCCTACATAACACATATATCTTAATACATTTTTTGTACCGCTTCATTTTTTTGAGCTTTAAGAAAAAGGTAGAAGTAAGGAAAGTAAAGAAAGTGCAAGAGAGTCGTGAGTGCAAGAGTGTTGGGAAAAGAAAGACCCTTAGGAAGAAGTTAGAGAAGGAAGTAAAGTGAGAAAATAGACCCTAGAAAAGAAAGAAAGAGAAAATAGAAACAATCGCTCTATTATAACATTAAACTCCGCAGAAAGGGAACTACCAACCATGTCTGTTTTTGTTGTTTTACCTCCCGTTACCAGGTCCTGACTATTGCACCTCATACTTGTAATAGGTCCAGAAACATAGACCACGTCTTTTGGAATGGTCTGCTTTACCGGCTAGGAGGAATCTCATCTCTTCCAGATGTAATGTTTCAAACATATTTGATATCCACATTTTTATTGTTGGTGTCGGCGCATTTTTCCAGAATTTAAGTATAAGCTTTTTTCCCATTATTAGCCCGTAATTAAATAAATTCTTCTGAAACACGTTTAATTCAGGGTTACCTTCCGATATTCCGAAGATAATCCATTCTGGTTTTGGTACCAGTTTTATTTTGATCAATTTTGAAAAAATATCAAATATTTCATACCAGAATTTTTTGATTTTTATCCAAAAAGCAAAAGAGTGCGCTATGGTAGCTTCTTGACACAGGCATTTATCACAGATTGGTGAAACATTAGGGAAGGTTTTATTTAATTTAGTTTTTGAATAGTATAATCTATGTAATGTTTTAAATTGAATGAGCGTATGTCGTACGTTGATCGAACATTTATGCACCTGTAGTAAATGATTATCCCAGGTCTCTTTTGAGATTTTTATAGCTAATTCTTGTTCCCAATCTTTTCTAATTCCATCTGTTGTGGGTATTTCTATGTTTAAAATGATATTATATAGGTACGATATTAAATTAGCTGATTCCGCCTTGGTCTTCATTGCTTCATCCAATAAGTCGGAAGGCATATTATGATAGTCTTTTGTGTGTTTTTTCAGATAATCACAAATTTGAAGATATTTAAAATATTGGTTATTTTTCAAATTATATTTCAGTTGTAGTTGTTGAAATGATAGTAAATTCCCCAATTCATACAGATCTTCGAGCGTTTTAATTCCCGTTCTTTCCCATTGTATAAATGATTTGTCTATGATTGATGGTTTAAACGATGGATTATTGACTATTGGTATTAAAAGAGATAGGTTTCTTAATTTTAAATTCTGTTTTATTTGTTTCCATGTTCTTATTGTGTTATGTATAATTGGATTTTTATTGTAATTTTTATTATTCAAATTTATTGGTGAGAGGATGGTCGCTCCTATATTACTCGGGAAGCAGTCCCCTTTTTCCATTACCATCCAGTCCGCCTGCTGTGCAGAATTGTCCAGCAGGTGAATCATATTTTTAATATTTACTGCCCAATTATAATACATAAAATTAGGGAGCGCTAGACCCCCCCAGCTCTTTTCGTTTATTAAGGTGTGCTATTTGTATTCTATGGGATTTATAATCCCATATAAAATTTGTAATGTCTGAGTCCAATTTTTTGAAAAACATTTTTGGGAGATATATAGGTATTGATTGAAATAGGTATAGAATTTGTGGTAAGAAAACCATTTTAATAGCATTTATTCTGCCTATTAAGGACATCGGAAGTGTTTTCCAGAATTTAATCAGATTATTCAATTTCTTGAGCAAGGGATTATAATTGGCTTTAAACATATCCTGGTAATTTCTAGTAATTTCAATTCCCAAATATTTGAATTTTTCTCTAGCTATTTTAAAGGGAAATTTCCGAAGATGTGTTGAGTCTTTTGGTTTTATCGACATAATTTCACTTTTGTTCCAATTTATTCTATATCCCGAAAAGGATCCAAAGTCCTCAATTAAATTTAATATGTTTGGTATACTAATTTGCGGTTTTGTGATGTACAGTAGTACATCATCGGCATATAGGGATATTTTATTCTTTGAGTATTTTGTATTATAACCATAAATATCCGGATGTGTTCTTATTTTTTCAGCAAGGGGTTCAATTATCAAAGCAAATAAAGCGGTGATAATGAGCATCCTTGTCTATTGCCCCTTGATAGTTCAAATTTCGAGGATAACATATTATTAGTTAATATTCTAGCCGTAGGTTTGTTATATAATAGTTTTATCCATGCGATAAAGTTTTCTCCCAATTGGAATTTTTGCAATACTTTAATCATATAATCCCATTCTACTTGATCAAAAGCTTTTTCTGCGTCCAGTGAGATAATAGATAACTCTTGGTCGTGAGATTTATGTGAGTGCATTATGTTAAGCAAACGTCTCAGATTATTGAATGAGTCTTAGGTATAAATCCTGTTTGATCTCCATTTATTAATCTACTAACGTACCTGCTTAGTCTACTGGCTAGTGTTTTCGCTATTATTTTTTGATCCGTATTTAACAAAGCAATAGCTCTATATGAGCCTGGTTCTTCTATGTTTTTATCTTTTTTAAATATTAATGTGATCGTTGATTCTGCTAATGTTTCGGGTAAGCTTTGCTCTTTAAAAGCGTATGTATACATTTTCTGTAATCGTGGGGTAACTATATCGTAAAAGGCTGGCTTTATAGAATTCACTACTGAATCCGTCTGGTCCTGGTGTTTTGCCAGTCTTTAGTGTTTTTATTGTGTCTTCTATCTCCTTAGAAGTAATTGTTGCTCCCAGTTCCTCTTGTTCCCTCAATTCTAATTTTGGGAGGTTACAATTTTCCAGAAATCTGAAACTTTATTATTATCTATTGACGTTTTAGATGTATATAGATTTTCGTAAAATTGAGCGAATCTTTTATTGATATCCTTGGGTAGTGTTAATAATTCCCCACTATCTGATTTAATCTTTAGTATTGCATTCTCTTTTTCCCGTTTTTTCAACTGGCGTGCTAAGGTTTGTGGGGTTTGTCCCCGAATTCAAAGTGTTCTTGTTTTGTAACTTGAAATAATGTTATAACTTTCTCTGACAATAATTTATTCAGCTTGAATTTCAATAATAAGATTTTATTATGTTTATCCATAGTTGGATCTTTAGCATTATCTGTATCTAATTGTTTTATTTGTTCTTCTAAATGTCTTTGTTCTTTCTTATTCTTTTTATTTTGATATGCTTGAAATGAAATAATGACTCCTCTAATAAATGCTTAAAGGATTCCCATAATAGCGTGGGGGATATATCTGGTGTATCATTTATCCTCAAAGAATAAGTCCATCTGTTTTTTTAGATATATACTCCCTTGTGGGTCTTTTAAAAGTTGCGAATTAAACCTCCAGAACGATTTATTCATAGACATTCCTTCTAATTTTAAAACAAAGGTAAAGGAGAGTGGTCTGAAATCGCATTAATGTGGTATTTAGGATTCATAGTGTGTGTAATTAATTTTGTATCCACAAGAAAATAGTCTATCCGTGAATATGTTTTATGCACCGTTGAATAGAACGAGTAGTCTCTTTGCAATCCTCATACATCTGCTATATTTGTGTTTTCCATATATGTATGTAAGAGTTCACTGGTTTAGATTTCATATTACCTTTTTGTTTTTGCATCGATTTATCTAAATAAGGGTCTAAAACACAGTTGAAGTCTCCTCCAATTATAACATTTTGATAATTAAATTCTGCAATTATATTCAGAATTTTATTAAAAAATTGAGGGTTATCAAAGTTGGGCGCATATATATTTACCAGCGTAATTGGCATATTATTGATCTCTCCTGCTACTATAAGATATCTCCCTTCCTTATCTGAAATAGTATTCTTTGATTTAAATGGAATTCCTTTACGGAAAATAATTGCAGTACCTCTAGATTTAGAAGTGAATGAAGAGTGAAATGTTTGACCTATCCAGTTAGCCCTCAATCTCGTCTGATCTTGATGTTTAAGATGCGTTTCCTGTAGGAACGAAATGTCCGTGTTGTATGCTTTCAACTGAGCTAGTATCTTGCCCCTTTTAATAGGTTCATTAATACCTCTTATATTCCAACTACATAGTGTGACTCCTCCCATTTTCCTTTGATTGTCGTCATAAACATTTTTCACAAAGAGAATGGTGAATCTCTGGAACTCTCTGCCACAGAGGGTAGTTGAGGCCAGTTCATTGGCTATATTTAAGAGGGAGTTAGATGTGGCCCTTGTGGCTAAAGGGATCAGGGGGGTATCGAGAGAAGGCAGGTACGGGATACTGAGTTGGATGATCGGCCATGATCATATTGAATGGCGGTGCAGGCCCGAAGGGCCGAATGGCCTACTCCTGCACCTATTGTCTATGTATCTATGAGTATGTGAGAGAGAGACAGACAGACAGAGACAGTGAGAGACAGAGAGAGCGCGAGAGAGAGAGAGACAGAGCAAGGGGCAGAGAGAGAGAGAGAGAGAGAGAGAGAGAGAGAGAGAGAGAGAGAGAGAGAGAGAGAGAGAGAGAGAGAGAGAGAGAGAGAGAGAGGGGGACAGAGAGAGAGAGAGAGAGGCAGAGACAGAGAAAGAGAGAGATAGAGAGAGTGAGAGAGAGAGAGACAGAGGGAGGGGAAAGAGAGAGACAGGAAGACAGAAGAGATTCAAGCAACCAAGAGAAAACAGAATATGCGGCCACTGTTTGACAGATGAGGTTGAAACAGAGGTGCACTTCCTCCTAAAATGCAAAACAATTTGACAAACAAGGAAAGCATACTTTGACAAACTCAGTGTGGCAACCCCTGATTTTAAAGAACTAGATGATACATCAAAACTAAGAAGAATAATTGGCGAAGGAAATAAGGCACAATACGTAACAGCATGTCACAACCCGAGAGACGGTGAATGACCAACATGCACATATGTACGCTGTCATGTTATATACTTTGGCAATATAACAATGTATTTTTTATCATGCCAATAAAGTTTATAAATTTACAAATTGAAAATTAAGCGAGAGAGACACAGTGGGAGAGAAAGAGAGAGAGAGAGACAAAGAGATAGAGAGGGAGAGAGAAGGAGAGAGACAGAGAAAGAGATGCAGAGACAGATATAGAGAGAGAAAGAGCGAGACACGTAGGGAGAGTTGGCAGATGGGAAAGAGACAGAGAGTGAGAGCGAGAGAGAGAGAGAGACAGGGAGAAAGAAAGAAGAGAGAGACAGAGAGAGAGAGAGAGAGGGGACAGGGAGAGAGACAGTGAGAGAGACAGGTGGATAGAGAGACAGAATGAGAGACTGAGAGGGAGAGACAGAGAGAGAGAGACAGTGAGATAGAGAGAGGAAGAAAGCGAGCCAGTGCAGAGAGAGAGAGACAAGTGAGGGCCATAGAAACATAGACAATAAGTGCAGGAGTAGAGGCCATTCGACTCTTCGTGCTGCACCGCAATTCAACATGATCATGGCTGATCATCCAACTCGGTATCCTGTACCTGCCTTCTCTCCATACCCCCTGATCCCTTTAGCCACAAGGGCCATATCTAACTGTGGATAAATGTGAGGTTATCCACTTTGGTGGCAAAAACAGGAAAGTAGACTATTATCTGAATGGTGGCCAATTAGGAAAGGGGGAGATGCAACGAGACCTGGGTATCATGGTACACCACTCATTAAAAATAGGCATGCAGGTGCAGCAGGCAGTGAAGAAGGTGAATGGTATGTTAGCATTCATAGCAAAAGGATTTGAGCACAAGGCATTGGGGGTTCAGTATTGATGTGGATAGAGAACTGGCTGGCAAACAGGAAGCAAAGAGTAGGAGTAAACGGGTCCTTTTCACAATTGCAGGCAGTGACTAGTGGGGTACCCCAAGGCTCAGTACTGGGACCCCAGCTATTTACAATGTATATTAATGATCTGGATGAGGGAATTGAAGGCAATATCTCCAAGTTTGCGGATGACACTAAGCTGGGGGCAGTGTTAGCTGTGAGGAGGATGCTAGGAGACTGCAAGGTGACTTGGATAGGCTGGGTGAGTTGGCAAATGTTTGGCAGATGCAGTATAATGTGGATAAATGTGAGGTTATCCATTTTGGTGGCAAAAACGGGAAAGCAGACTATTATCTAAATGGTGGCCGATTGGGAAAGGGGGAGATGCAGCGAGACCTGGGTGTCATGGTACACCAGTCATTGAAGGTAGGCATGCAGGTGCAGCAGGCAGTAAAGAAAGCGAATGGTATGTTAGCTTTCATTGCAAAAGGACTTGAGTATAGGAGCAGGGAGGTTCTACTGCAGTTGTACAGGGTCTTGGTGAGACCACACCTGGAGTATTGCGTACAGTTTTGGTCTCCAAATCTGAGGAAGGACATTATTGCCATAGAGGGAGTGCAGAGACGGTTCACCAGACTGATTCCTGGGATGTCAGGATTGTCTTATGAAGAAAGACTGGATAGACTTGGTTTATACTCTCTAGAATTTAGAAGATTGAGAGGGGATCTTATAGAAACTTACAAAATTCTTAAGGGGTTGGACAGGCTAGATGCAGGAAGATTGTTCCCGATGTTGGGGAAGTCCAGGACAAGGGGTCACAGCTTAAGGCTAAGGGGGAAATCCTTTAAAACCGAGATGAGAAGAACTTTTTTTCACACACAATCTCTGGAACTCTCTGGCACAGAGGGTAGTTGAGGCCAGTTCATTGGCTATATTTAAGAGAGAGTTAGATGTGGCCCTTGTGGCTAAGGGGATCAGGGGGTATGGAGAGAAGGCAGGTACGGGATACTGAGTTGGATGATCAGCCATGATCATATTGAATGGCGGTGCAGGCTCGAAGGGCCGAATGGCCTACTCCTGCACCTAATTTCTATGTTTCTATGTTTCTATAGGAGCAGGGAGGTTCTACTGCAGTTGTACAGGATCTTGGTGAGACCACACCTGGAGTATTGCATACAGTTTTGGTCTCCTGATCTGAGGAAAGACATTCTTGCCATAGAGGGAGTACAGAGAAGGTTCACCAGACTGATTCCTGGGATGTCAGGACTTTCATATGAAGAAAGACTGGATAGACTCGGTTTGTACTCACTAGAATTTAGATGATTGAGGGGGGGTCTTATAGAAACTTACAAAATTCTTAAGTGGTTGACAGTCTAGATGCAGGAAGATATTTTCCGATGTTGGGGAAGTCCAGAACAAGGGGTCACAGTTTAAGGATAAGGGGAATCTTTTAGGACTCAGATGAGGAAAACATTTTTCACACAGAGAGTGGTGAATCTCTGGAATTCTCTGCCACAGAAGGTAGTTGAGGCCAGTTTGTTGGCTATATTTAAGAGGGAGTTAGATGTGGCCCTTTTGGCTAAAGGGATCAGGGGGTATGGAGAGAAGGCAGGGAGTGTGATACTGAGTTGGATGATCAGCCATGATCATATTGAATGGCGGTGCAAGTTCGAAGGGCCGAATGGTTTACTCCTGCACCTATTTTCTATTTAATAAAAGAGAGAGAGAGAGAGAGAGAGAGAGAGAGAGAGAGAGAGAGAGGGAGAGAGAGAGAGAGAGAGAGAGAGAGAGAGAGAGAGAGAGAGAGAGAGAGAGAGAGAGAGAGAGAGAGAGAGAGAGAGAGAGAGAGAGAGAGAGAGAGAGAGAGATAGAGGGGAGGGAGACAGACAGAGGAAGAGAGGGGGGGAAAGAGAATGAATAGGGGGGGGGGGAGAAAGAGTATGGATTTTAAAAATGTTCATATTTTCTTAAGAAATGGATAGATATTTAGATCTAGTAATTGAATTTTGTAATTAGCTACAGTTGGGTAACTAACTAATTATATGCTTTAATTTCAGGTCATCCAAGTAAGATTGTTTCATATTTGTTTCAGAATGCTTCAATCTATAATAACTGAAAAATTCATTCAGTTCTCTTAATTTTTAAGAAAGTTATGGGCTTTTGACTGTCCTCGATCACAGCTTTTGTGTTAAGTCAATGGAAAAGCAATAGGGAACAGATGCTAATTTCCGAGTATGAAAATGGCCATAACCTTTTTAATATGAAAGTGAATTAGGTGTCAAATTAAACTTCTTTTTATGTTTTATCTGATGGGATAAATTGCAGGCTTGATTTTTCAAATCTTGAAATTTTGTAACATTGCTACATAATACCATCAGTTTTAATCTATTATTTGAGAGGGAGGCTCTAGGCTTGTGAGGCCCCTCCCAATCCCCAATGTTTATTAATAATTATACGCCTAATGGGAAATATTTCATAAAGAATTGTTCCTTATTGACAATTATATTGCAAAATCTGAATCAAATCTGCTTCCAAAAACATTTACAAAACAAGTATGCTTTTTCTTATCCAGAACCATGGGAGTCCAGAACCAGTTTAAGAATAAGGGGTAAGCCATTTAGGACTGAGATGGGAGGGAAAACTTTTTCACCCAGAGAAGTTGTGAATCTGTGAATTGTCTGCCACAGAAGGCAGTAGAGGCCAATTCACTGGCTGTTTTCAAGAGAGAGTTAGATTTAGCTCTTAGGGCTAACGGAAACAAGGGATATGGGGGGGAAGGGGGGGGGGGGGGGGAAGCTGCCGGACGAGGTAGTTGAGGCTGGGACTATCCCAATGTTTAAGAAACAGTTAAACAGGTCCTGGGGTCGGACAAATTTGGAGGGATATGGACCAAAAGCAGGCAGGTGGGACTAGTGTGACTGGTACCTGTTGGTCGGTGTAGTCAAGTTGGGTCGAAGGGCCTGTATCCACACTGTATCACTCTGTGACTCTAACACCAATTGCTGCAGTAACTTGGCGGATCAGACAGCATCTGTGGAGAACATGGTTAGGTGACGTTTCTGGTTGGGACCCTTCTTCAGACTGACACCATGTTAACAGATGAGGGGGTGACGGCAGATGAGTGAAGTATTTGGGGTATTGCATACAGTTCTGGTCACCCCATTACAGGACTGATGTGGAGGCTATGGGGAAAGTGCAGAGATGGTTTAAAAACAAGGAACTGCAGATACTGGTTTACAAAAAGGAGACCAAATGCTGGAGTAAGTCAGCGGGATAGGCAGCATATCTGGAGAGGTGACGTTTCGAGTCGAGACTGAAGAAGGGTGTGCCAGCAAGCCGGAGGGGTGGGCAAAGGCGCTGCCACAGATCGCACAGGTGAAAGGGCGCTGGCTGGTGTGGACTCACCGGTGCTCCAGCAGGTCGTCAACGCAGGTGAAGCCACAGGCTGGACATGCGGGTGAAATGCTTGCCACACTCAGTGCACACAAAGGGGTCTCTCTCCGGTGTATATCAGCTGGTGCTCCTGCTGGTGCTCCTCCTGCGAGCGGCTGCTGCCACTGCGGCAAGGGGGCTGCAGGAGCACCAGCTTGTATACTCATGTTAAGTCAATGGGAAAGCAATAGGGTGCAAGATGCTAATTTCGAGTGTGAAAATTGCCATAACTTTTTAATGCTTAAAAATATGAAAGCGAATTAGGTGACAAATTAAACTTCTTTTTATGTTTTATCTGATGGGATAAATTACAGACTTGATTTTTAAAATCCCCAAATTTTGTAACATTACTACATTGAGGTGGGGACGGAGGGGGACAAAGGTAAGATCTCTGCTGAGGACAGACCGTTCGGTGTGGGGGAGGTCGGGGGGATGGTGAACACCCGGCAGGGATGGGGATCGGGGCCGGGGGAAGGCAGGTGGGTGGACTGGGGGCGAGGCGATGTGTGGGTGGTGGGTGGTCAGGGGGTGAGAGGGCTGCAGTGTGGGTGGGTAAATGCAGGGGTGACATAGTTAGAGGGGGATGGGAAGACTCAGTGGACCAGCCACTGGGGTTAACAAGGCTGGACAGACTAGGAACCAGCGCAGTGAAACCCAGGAGAGTGGGAGTGAGCAGCGTGGAGGCTTCAGGCCCAGTGCAGAGTCCAGGCTCCAGGTGAGGCGACGGCTGTGGCTGCTGGAGGGAGGTGATCGTTGTGGAGAAGCGAAGTCCGAATGAACGGCCGTTGGGGAAGAACGTTCTGGAAAACGCAGCGGGAGGGCGGGAAATAACGGGCGTCAACGGCTGAGGGAGCGCGGGAGCGCTGACAGTTGGTGGTGGGGGGGGGGGGCGGTGACGTCACTGGGCCTCGGCGCCGTTACCCGCGGCCGTTTCAAGCGGCGCCGCCCCCGCGCTCTGGCCCCGCCCACACACGCGCTCTGTCCCCGCCCACACACACACACGCGCTCGGATCCCGGGTGGAGGCGGGAGAACGGGAGGCGGGAGAACGGGTCGACCACCCGGTGTCAATCAAATGCAGCTGCTTTAAATTCATGCCTTTTTACCCCTTTACCGTCGCTTTCCAGGTGTCCCAGCTCCGGAGCGGTTAACGGCGGCGATCAACGGCTGGTGAGTGAATGGGGGGAGGGTGAGGGGCAGGCGGTGGAAGGAGAGAGGGGGGAGCGATGAGGAGAAGGGTGGAGAGAAGGAGGGGGGGAGAGATGAGGAGGAGTGGGAGTAAGGAGGAGGGGGCAGAGAGGAGGGGGTTGAGAGCGGAGGAGGGGGAAGAGAGGGGGGGGGAGAAGAGGAGGCGGGAGCGAGTGTAATACAGTTGTGGGGCCCGGGAGCGAGTGTATTACAGTCGTGGGGCCCAGGAGCGAGTGTAATACAGTTGTGGGGCCCGGGAGCGAGTGTAATACAGTTGTGGGGCCCGGGAGCGAGTGTATTACAGTTGTGGGGGCCCGGGAGCGAGTGTATTACAGTTGTGGGGCCCGGGAGCGATTGTATTACAGTCGTGGGGCCCGGGAGCGAGTGTAATACAGTTGTGGGGCCCGGGAGCGAGTGTATTACAGTTGTGGGCCGGGAGCGAGTGTATTACAGTTGTGGGGCCCGGGAGCGAGTGTAATACAGTTGCGGGGCCCGGGAGCGAGTGTAATACAGTTATGGGGCCCGGGAGCGAGTGTAATACAGTTATGGGCCCGGGAGCGAGTGTATTACAGTTGTGGGGCCCGGGAGCGAGTGTATTACAGATGTGGGGCCCGGGAGCGAGTGTAATACAGTTGTGGGGCCCGGGAGCGAGTGTAATACACTTGTGGGGCCGCGGGGAGAGAGGGGCACCAGCCCGGAAATGACGTCGCTGCCCCGCCGCAAGCGGTGACGTTAAGAGCGGGGCGGAAGGCGCAGTGTGGGACAGGAGAGCAAGGCCAAGTGGACGAGGAGTTTGTGGAGTGTCTGCCTGTCTCCATCCCTCGTGGATTCCCAGAGCAGCTTGTGCAGGAGCTGACCAGGGAGAAGGCAAGTCTGGCTGTTCAGTGTCGTGCAATGAACCTGCTTAGATAAAGGCAAGTGGTGGTAAAATAGCCAGTCACCAAAATAATGGCCATTCATTTACAGGAATCAACACTAAATTCCTTCTATTTGGCCCATAAATCCACGATAATGAGATTTTAAAAATCATGCTATAGTGTGAATTCTTGTGAATGCTATTTGGACACTTAGGCTATTTAAACCTTTCTAAAGAAATGGATAACAGTTCTGTACTCCCCCAACATGGGAAACATGTTTCCTGCATCTACCCTGTCCAATCTCTCACTCATTTTATACGATTCTATAAGATTCCCACATCCTTCTGAATTCCAGTGAATACAAACCCAGTCAACCAATTCTTTCAACATATGCCAGTCCCACCATCATCATCATTTCCTGAGAAGGCTGGCATTTTCTTTCATTAGTGATAACACAACATGAATTCTGAAGAATTCTGAAGAACACAGTCAGGCCAGGAAAAACTTGCTTTATTTGTTAGGCAAGGCACAAATACGTTAAGACTTTATTTTTTTTTTAAAACACACTTTAAAATACTTTTAAGTGTTTGGGCCAGTGGCAGCCAGCTGGTACTGTGAGCAGTCGGCTGTGTGCAGCTTGGCTCACTTTTGCATTTTCACTTGGTTACAATATGAATGAGAAGATGCTGGTACTGTTGCTTGTCTGCTCCTCCACAGGGTTAAGGAGGGCTTGTATTAGGAACACTTCTCCATCCATTTCCACCAGGATGGCTGTCCTGCTGAGTTCTACCGGCACTTTGGAGGGAATGGCTAGGCAACGTGTCGGGTCTGAACACTTCTATGGACTCATTGAGTTGGGGGGGGGGGGGGGGGGGGGGGGGGGAGCAGGAAAAAAGAGTTGGGGTCGGGACAGGCTCCAGGATTTCATTTGGATGAGGGGAGAGTCTCCTCAAATTGGAGCATTCTGTGTTCATGTCATTGGTCTGTAAGTTGTGAGGTGCTGTCCCTCCAGTTTGTGTGTCACCTCACTCTGGCAATGGAGGAGGCCCAGGACAGAAAGATCAGTGTGGGAGTGGGAAGGGGAGATAAAATGGTTGGCAACCGGGAGATCCAGCAGGCCTTGGCGGACTGAGCGCAAGTGAAGGGTGAAATGTACGCCTAGTCTAGATACAGGAACAGGAGATGCTGGTTTACAACAAGAGACACAATCTCCTGGAGTAACTTGCACGTCTGGAGAGCATGGACAGGCACCATTCTAGGTCAGGACCCTTCTTGAGACTGCTTGTTGTGGGGGATGGAGAAAGGAGAGGTGGGAGTGGTCGCCTTAAATTGCCTTCCCATCTACAGATGCCGCCTGACCAACTGAGTCCCTCCACGGCTTTAGAGGGAATGGACAGACGACATTTTGAGTCAGGACCCTTCTTCAGACTCAGTGGAGAGGGTGGGGGAGGGAGCTGGAGTTGGCTGGACAAAGCCTGGCAAGTGATAGGCGGATACAGAATGTTGGAGTAACAGCGGGACATGCAGCATCTCTAGAGAAAAGGAATGGGAGAAGTTTCAGGCTGAGTCCCTTCTTCAGAAGTGATAGGTGGATACAGGTGAGAGAGACACAAGAAACTGCAGATTCTGGAATCTTCCATAGAGCACAATTTAGTTAGATGCACAGAATCACTTGCCCAGACTGGGGGAGTCGAGGACCAGAGGACATGGGTTCAAGGTGAAGGGGAAAAGATTTAAAAGGAAACTGAGGGGTAACTTTTCAAACAGAGGGTGGTGGGAGCATGGAACAAACTGTCAGAGGAGGTAGTTGAGGCTGTGACTATCCATGAAACAGTTAGACAGTTACATATATAGGCCAAGTTTGGAGGGATATGGAACAAACACAGGCAGGTGGGACTAGTGTAGCTGGGACGTGTTGGTCAATGTGGGCAAGTTGGGCCGAAGGGCTTGTTTCCACACTGTATCACTTTATAACTAACAGAGTGCTGGAGAAACTCAGCGGGTCAGGCAGCATCTGTGGAGAACATGGATCGGTGACATTCACAGAGTACAGGAGTAACTCAGCAGAACAGGCAGCATCTCTGGAGACAAAGGATGGGTGACATATCGGGTCGACACTGAAGATGGGGTCTCGACCCTGAAGCGTTATCCATTTCTTCCTGCCTTTTGTGTCTACTTAAACAGCGCCTATCTATCCACGTGGCGGTGTGCCAGCAGGCTGGAGGAGCGGGCAAAGGCCTTGCTGCAGAGAGGGTAGATGGCCGGTGTGGACTCGTCAGTGGTCCAGCAGGTGGTCAAGGTGGGTGAAACCCTCGCCACACTCAGCGCACACAAAGGGTCTCTCTCTGGTGTGTATCCGCTGGTGCTCCCACAGCCTCCGTGCTCTCTTGTCACAGTGGGAGCAGCTGCTCGCCGACATGGGTCCGCCGGTGCTGCCGCAACCCCCGCGAGCTGTCAAACGACTCACCACAGTACGGGCAGTCGTAGGGCTGGCCACTGGTGTGCACGTGCTGGTGAGGGAGGGCGTGGGAGGCCATGGCAAAGCGCTCTCCACACACCAGGCTGGGGATGGGACGGTCGCCGGCATGCACCCGCTGGTGGGACAGTAGATAGGTGGAACTGGTGAAGCCCTTGCCGCACTGGGTGCAGTTGTAGGGGCGCTCGCCGGTGTGGGTGCGCTGGTGCTGCTGCAGGCTCCTGGACTGGGTGAAGCTCTTGCCGCACTGGGCGCAGGTGAAGGGACGCTCCCCGGTGTGGGTGCGCTGGTGATCCAGCAGGCGGTCTGAGCGGATGAAGCCCTTGCCGCACTGGGCACATGTGTAGGGGTGATCCCCGGTGTGGGTGCGCTGGTGCAGCACCAGGTTGCCGGATTGGGTGAAGCCCTTGCCGCACTGGGCGCAGGTGAAGGGGCGCTCCCCGGTGTGGGTGCGCAGGTGCAGCACCAGGTTGCCGGATTGTGTGAAGCCCTTGCCGCACTGGGCACATGTGTAGGGGCGCTCGCTGGTGTGGGTGTGGCTTGTGCACCAGCAGGTGACTAGACTGGGTGAAGCCCTTGCCG